>APFE031224834.1:0-10805 GCA_000404065.3 Pinus taeda | reverse complement strand
TCTCAATATATTATTTATATTTGAAAACGAATTTTGGATTCAAATATATACTTTTATAAAGTTAATGGATACAATTGGATTCAAAAGTTTAAATAAATTATAATGAAAAAAAAGATAATTTAAAAATAATTTCTACAATCACATTAATGTTCTCATAAAATTTATAAATTAAATTTATCTTTTTATTTTTTTTTATTTAAATAATGTTCGAGACTATACATGTTTTGTTGGAAGCTTGTAAAAATATGCCACTAAAATAAAAAAATTCCCTTGTACTCTTATGAAACCAAGATATACACTAAAAAACATCTATCATATATAGGAACTGACCAATTTCTAGTTTCATTTATGACGTCATTAATCATTGAAGTATGGATAAATGCAACATTAAGAGAAAATGAGATCAACAACCTTTCAATCTTTTTTATAAAAACTTTTTAAAATATAATATCAATAAATGGAATTAAATATTAAAATATATTGATTGCATGATTGGTGATCTACATCCTCGTATAAGGGAGATGTGTAATTACTAGAAGCTAGATTTAATTATGCTCTCAAGGGTACTATTTTAATATTTGTCTCAAGAGTATTTTTCAAACATTTAGCTACACATATGATTATTTCATTCCATGAATTGTAACAATAATGGGTATGGTTTCATATTCATAGAGATATGGATATAAATAAGATATACCATCATTGAAAATATAGAAGATTCTCGTTGATATATAGAGAAGTTCCTAAAAATTATTTGGCGAGCTAGTAACTTATTAACTAGTGCTTTCATTTATACTACTATGCTTGATTGCACCAAGAATTAAAAAAACACAATCTTTTGAGTGGTGTAAATCTTCTAGGAAACTATGGATCTTTGAACTCAATGGGCACTGATTATGCGTTGTCACCAGATATCTGCCTGCTACCAATAGAAGTTGCAGAGTGAGAGAGTTTACCAATCATATATCTATCTCTGATACCAATAATATATCTATGTATAATGGATAAAACTATTGAGGGATTAATAGAGATGTAAACATGCATCTTCACCTAGAAAGTGAAATGTAGGGATTGTTTGAGGTAATGAAAGTTGATTTCCACTTTGTTGTTTTAAACTAGTCATAAATCTAGTTTAGTTGAAATATAAACATAGAAATGAATTTTCTACCCTTTCTTTAAAGGATGAATTTTGCCTTGAAATATATTTTTGTTAGTGCAAAATAATATAATACCAAAAAATACCCTTTATTTTATCCCTCTTATCTAAAATAAATAACAACTACATTTTCAACGTTTTTGGTGAAGAGAATGTAAAGAAAATATCTTCTTAGTTATTTATGTTGTTATTTGAATTATAATTTTGATCATTTACTTCAATCCAAAATTCATGAGTATTTTTGAAATTATAATTTCAAAATAATAAAATATAAAGTTAAACATTTATAGTTGATTTAAAACTAAACAATATTATCTAAAATTTTGTAATAGTCTATGCATTTTGGTCACCATTTAATGTTGCAGGTAAAACAAATATGAGCAATATTTCTTTCTATGTATCAATATAATCCTAGATGCATCTTAAATTTGAATCTATTAAGCTAATATATTGATAGAGGTGGGTCGGGCAACCAACATTTCCTGTGCCACCCAAAACTCAAACCCATCCCCTTCTCTGGATCCTCTGACCTCATTGATATTCCCATTTGCACGACCTTTTGGCCCTTGGGCCCTTAGAGTAACTGCGCCTGGCCTACATGAAACATCACTTTATGTATATCCCTTAATTTGTCTGGTTTGGGGGACTCTCACAAATTCCTCTCCCTCAAATATATTTTCTCCTCTGTTTGTCCCTACATAATTCTATTACAAGAAACAATGACGAATCCACACTGGTTTTTTGAGTACTTTCGAAAAATACTCCTGGAGTGGCATATGGTGGAAGTTGACTCAATGGGTCTATCTGGTGGAATGGCGGATTTATGGGATCCGCTTAGAGCATATAAATTTTTCGTAGGTATTTTCCTTTCAAGAAGACCTTAGGGAATCATCGGTCATTTACATCTTCTAAATTTATATGCCCCTTATAGGGATCGTACTTCACTTTGTGACAGCTTTGATGCTTCGGATCTACTCAAGATATGCTCTCTTATAGTCGCTGGAGATTTCAATGCTAGAGCATCCTTGGAAGAATGTTGGGGCTCACATTTCAAAAAGGATCCCCTTGGGGATAGACTCCATATCCTTTTCAGTTACAACAACCTCATGGACATTCCACCCCTACCCATTGTGCCCACATGGCATAATGGCCAAGCTGGCCCCTAACATATTGGAAAGGGACTTGACTGATTTTTGGTCCATGAAAACCTTGTAAAGATATTGGGTTTCCTCCATTCTGACGTATTTAAGATATATGTCTCTGATCATATGCCCATATTGTTAATTTGGAAGTGGGAGGAGTTGCGTTTGTGTATGCACTTGAAATTTAACAAAAATTGGCTCAAGGACAAATATTTTAACACATTGGTTAAATCCTTCTGGCCAACCTCACACAAGGAAACAAATATTTCACCCATGCATGCCATACATGGGAAACTTCAGGCCTTAAAATTGGAGGATAAAAAATGGGAGCGAATTAAGAAAAGAACCATGATAAAGGACTTACCTGACATAAAGGAGGAATTGGAGAGACTCGGTAAGATCCTGGATAATGGAAACACCTCCCCAGATCTCATCAACAATATAAAGGTTATGGAGGGAAAAAGGAGAAAGATCCAGCACATACAGGAGGTCACCCAACACTACAACAGCGGAGCACTGTCTCTTAAACAAGGTGAGAAGAGCACAAAAAAATTTCATAGATATGCAAACTACACGAGTAACGTCAATTCGATTTGGCACAGTAGAGACTCCAATGGAAACATGGCACAGTATACTTCTAATATCCAGAAAGAAGTTGTTTCTTTCTTTGAAACCTTATACAGGGTGCGAGGGGGTACTCAAATAGAGGACCAGATTTGGGGTTTGGACTCCTATCCCACCATGTTTGATCAGGCTAAAAACCAGAAATTATACAAGCCCATTGATTTTGAGGAGATACATAACATACTAAAATATTTGCAAAAGATAAATGCCCTTAGCGAGACGGGTGGACTGATGAATTCTTCAGACATTTCTTTGATCTAGTTGGGTCAAGTTTACTACTAACGGCTAAAGAGTCTGGGATTCGGGGACATATATCGGGGGCTATCAACTCCACATTCATTTATCTAATATTTAAAAACCATTTACATAATTTGAAAAACATTGAAAATAAATTTTTAAAAATGAAATGTAATTTTTTAGTCAAAATCATTTGGAAAATGTCTTAAAATGTCTAAGTTCATGGTTGTCGCTTCGAATATCAATTTACCTTGAACAAAACCTTGACCAAATATGATTTTTCTATCATTATTTTTAATTTATCTCATTTATCCCACCTTTTCATTCCATGCTTGCCAAAGGGTCTAGTTCAAGGGATGATTGATTAGAAAAAGTTTACAGCTCGACATCATCAACTTGTTGCTCCTATGAGTGTGTGTTTTATTGGTCAACCTCCACTGGATCTGAGAAAAACATGAGATCCACAATAGGAAAATAGCATGAATCCCAAATTGGATTGAATTTCATGGCCAAAGCTACTTTGATCCAAACCTACAAATAAGGTTTGGATTCCATGTGGGACAAATATGAGGTGGCATAGAAAAAATATATGTAGAACCTTCTCCTATGCAACGTGGTGATAGTTTTACATCAAATGAGACAGAAAATACACACTCTGACTCGTAGATTTATGAGGTACATACATTATTTGGGACCACTACATTAACCTAAAACATAACATATAGACTTGCTATAATGGGTGTGACTCACATAACAATATGGTAATGTGTATGTTATTATTCTACACAGAGATTTACCTATATTTTTCCACCCTCTAATCTCAACTACTGCTCCAACCTATGTTGTTGCCTCAACCAGTATTCTTGCCATAGTGCCTTGGAAAACATTGTTTATACTACACTCATATGATCCATTTCATTTCTTACATTTTTATTTGCATCTTGGTTCAATTTTGTTATTAGAGTTTTTATTTTTCATGAGATATTTGTTGGAAGAGTCAATTCTAACAGCTATAAAACACGTATTGAGTTGGTTAAGCTCAATACATTTACTTTTACAAACTCCAAATAAATTTTAAACACGATTCATTCCACCTTGCCCAAGGATTTTGCATGGAATTGTTACCATATTTTATTTTTTAAATGCCACATCATCCATATGATTAAACCTCTGCCACGCGTGCTACCATTGGATATTCCAAAAACCATCTGATTGTAATTATAATCCCATCACTAAAATTTAATATTTATCGTTTACATTAAAATATTCCATGGGATCGTAAGTATAATCCCATCAACCCCTAAATTTGAATTTATATTGTTGTATTTTGTCATGGCGGACCAATCTACACCATTGGATCAACTCGAAACTATCGTGGATCAATTTTGAATTGTGGTATGAACTGGTTACATCGCTTCTCTCTTTCTCTTGTGCTCACGCGTTGATTTTCCTTAATCGTACATTCTACTTCTTTGGAGTGCTCAATTTGTAAGACGCGCAACAATCTACGTATTTGTACCGAAACCCTCACAAGTTTAGGGATGGTGATATTAGGCACCTCTATACGATATTTTCAAAGAGTGGGAAACCTTACCATGTGGTCAAAGCTTTAGTTTTGCAAATAGACTGAAGATGAATCCTACTGGAAAGGAAGATGAGCTAAGGTGCTCAAAGTTTATGGCATTATTCAATGTGGTGGTAGTGGCAGAGTTCGCAGAAGCTTGTGATGCCATGAAAGAAGAGGTCGTGTGAAGGAATCTAAGAACAACCCAGTTCATATACACGGAAGCTTAAGTCACGCAAGTTCCCAAAGTTCAAGCTTTTCATCTGTGATCTACCCTCACCAACTAATTTATAATCTGACAACATGCCCTCTTTAAGGAATTGGTGGGATTCCATATTACTAACCAAATCACTCTGCTACTTCTCAAATCTATGGCTGCAATTAACATCTATTCAAAGCACCAATTGTTGAACGATTACGTTCGTCACTTCACATATTAACTCCACTTCACACAGAGCAAGTTTGTGTGTGTGGACGTGTTCTTAGCCATGTATAGAACCTTCTCCGCTGCAACACAGTGACATTTCTACCGTCAAATGATATGCGTACACATGACATGTTCTTACAAGATAAAGGCACACAATGAAATCCTCTAGATTAACCTCCCCTTATTCAGCGCAATTAACTGGATTTTATTTGGATGATTGGGTAAATATATATTTTTCCTTACTTTCATGCTATGTTGAAGTCATAATATTTCCTGTAATGGATAAGGACTTTTTTTGGGTAAATTCACAATCTTATATTAAGCAAATATATATGTACAAACCATGCCAAGGAGTGAATCCTTGACAAACTCTAGCTTGCCAGAGCCTAAATCAAGTTTAGAAGAATCGTTGTGAATCGGACTATAATGTTGAAAAACCCATGGGCTGAGTCGTGGTAGCCAAGATCATTACAAAAGATACAAATTGGTTGTAAAGCCAAGATAACCAGGTAAAAAAAGAATCTAATCATGCACAAGAAATATAAAATGAGGGTGTTACTAGGCTTACTAACGATGGCGACGTTGTGCTACAAAGAGACCATGCAATAAACTAGCATGAGTAGGACGAGTAGGGAGGCCACCAGGTGGCAGATATATATCTTGGAGTAGTGTTATTTCCAATCGCTATAGTCAATCGCCCATGATTTGGTCAATTGGGTGGACCTCCTACACGTGAAGGAGGAGTTCATCTATGCTCTCACTACGGTGGAACAAGACCTTTCCCAGTAAGTGGATGATATTCTAGTATAAATCCACTCTGTGAAGGTACTAATTGTGATGGGCTCTTGGTGTGCCCACATCGAGGACCCAATCCTCCACATCTGCCATAACTTCTGAGTCCAACATTTTAGCTCTCTCGTCGACCAATTCTTTCTCAATGTCTGATAATTGGTGTTGAATGATCAGGGGAGCATTCTCACAAAAATGATTTGTTGAGGTTTAGGCTTGATCCTGAGCTCGTGAGTTGTCTGGAGGACTGCGACCCACGCCTCCTCTTCTCAAATAGACTCTCTCCCTCGGCATTAGAGAGAATGCAGGGAAAGTGCAAACGTATCAATTAGAGTGCGGGATGGAAGTTGCAGTTGAGAGAGGAAAAGGAAACTAAGGGAATACGAGGTGAGAGCGAAAAAGAGAGAATATGCAAAAGGGAGATACAAGAAGCGGGGGAGAGCTCTAAAATAGAGATTCAAAAGCCCAAAATTGTCTCCCTACAAGCAATAAAAACTAGATGGGAAATTGGAAATAGAGAAGTAATGATGAGGACAACAATATACTTGGGTGGAGTGAGGACTCTTGCAATTAGGAAAAATGGAATTGTTTCTTCCCCAACCAAGAGAATTAAGATGGATGGATTGTTTAGGGTAACCCACTGCTTTCAAAGAAAAATGGACCAATTCAGGGGAGCCTATTCCTTCTACTTACAGAGAAAAAATATTTTAACCGTTAAATCATTTTCCCCTTTGCATCCCTTAACTAACCAGGCGAGTGGTATAAATGCAATCAAGAATACGCAACCTTTCCTATCCCATCATATCCATACATCGAGAATAACTTCCCAACATGTCTTCATTTGGGGCAGCTTCAATGCAATCCCCACCTCACGATCTAATGCGCAAGTGCACTCCTTGCACATTCAACCTACAAGATGGTTGGCTCCGAGTTAGAACCTCATTCTATGTGTGGTTCTCAAAAATCTTGAAGGAGCATTAAGAGATAACTCCATGGCTTCATATTGTTAATAAAAGTATACTTTAGTAAATTATTATTAGTAAAATTTTAATTTTATTTCAATTCAAAATATTAATGTTAATACAATATCCTAACTATATTTTAAATAAATAAACAAAATGTTTCTTTTATATTGTATTTTAAATAAATAGATTTTAAGAAAAGAATGAGTTACCATTAGATCATCCAATGAAATTGATGCAATATAATAAAAATCCATGTTTATTAATTAGTTTTTTTTTTATAGATAATAAGGACAATATTTTACCACTCAACAATATTGATTTTTACAAAATTTCACCAGTAACACAATGTAAGAAATGGAATAAAATTTAAAATAATGCAAGCTGTGAGCGGTTAAAGCATCACCTAAATAATTGTATTTTAAATAAAATATTTTTTTTAAAAAGAACGAGTTGCCATTAAATCATCAAATGAAATTGAGGGAATATAATAAAAATCCATGTTTATTAATTAGTTTTTTTTTTTATATATAATAAGGACAATATTTTACCACTCAACGATATTGTTTTTACGAAATTCCACGAGTAAGTGCAACCTGTCAGCGGTGAAAGCATCACCTAAATCATGGTTTGATCATAACAATGTCATGCAACGGTTCAATTTGAATTAAAGACCGACATATCAATGGCTCAACTTGAAAATTTATGAACAGCAATTGCTTGCCGTTGGATCATAAAGCAGCTTTTTGTTGATCCAAGGGCTGCATTTCATCAAAGGAAGACTACTCTTATTATATATACTACTGCAGGATCTCTCCATTTCTTTATCTCCTACCACGAGCCCTCTGTCTCTCTCTGGTGTTAGAGTTGTGGGTTAAAAGGCGCCCTGTATAGTGTGTGTTGTAATTTGTGTGCCCTCAGTGCTCTTTCTGGTGTTAGAGTTGTGTGTTAAAGGCGCATATTATATTGTGCGTTAATTTGTGTGCTATGTCTTTGCATTTGCATGTATGTTTGTTTGTTTGGTGATGTGTTTCCTGTGTGGCATATGCGTGTTTTATGCCTTTGCATTTTTATGTATGTTTGGTGATGCGTTTTAGGTTGAATCTATGAGAGGAGAGGAGACGAGACGATATCAGGTGCATTATTGTGAAAGTGATGCCGCCATGCTTCTCCAAAATTGTTCACCTCACCGATCGTCTGGACTAGGGATCAAACTTACGAGGTACGAGGTAACGGCAGTGGCCAAAATTCCTTTAAATTTCTGTAGGATCAAAGTATAAGTCCATAAAATTTGCATAGATCTTCCTTTAAATTTCTGAAGGATGAAGGTATAAGTCCATAAAATTTGCATAGATCTTTGTTCACGGGATATATTGCAATCTATAATTTAATGTTCAAATTCTTTTCCTGATTTTGAAAGACATTTTTCTTTCTTTGGTTTTACTTCAAACTTCTGCGGTTTCTGTGATTTATTCTTGAATTAAATAACTGAAGGCTTAATGATATATTTCCTCTCTTGTTTATGTTCTTAAATTAAGTAATAGATGCTTAAAGAAACCATTCTCTCTGGTTTTGCATGAAACTATTGCCGTGTTCCTTGTTAATTAAATAACCAATGCTTCAAGAAATCGCTCTCTGATTTTATTATAAATTATTCCCACCGTCTGCAATTTACCTGTAAATGAAATGACTAAAGGTTTAATAAATTATGTTTCTCTGGCTTTACTACAAACTATTGGGCCTTGGTGATTTATATGTATTTATTTAATTAATTAAAGCTTCAAAGAAATCTGCAACCTCTTGGAGAGAGTTTTGTGATTTGTCCGTAAATTAAAATTTAACTTGCTCACTGCTTGAATGATCTTAATCATGTAGGTTTGTTGCAAGATTTTGGTTCATTTGCACATTTTCAATGTGATTTATCTGCGCCACGGGACATAGGGTAATTTATAGAAAAGGATCTATCTTAAATCTTAAAAGGATCTTTATCTTGGAATTTATAGAAAATTTCTTGAATCTTAGCTGCAATTCGGTGGGAAATCATGCTGTCAAAAGCATAGTGCAATGGGAGATATATGTCAGGCTATTTCATTTTATTAAAGGAAATATTGCTTTCATTTTAATGCGAAGATGTGTAAGCCTGTTTCATTGTGTTGAAGAAATATTGCACTCTTAGGATCTCTCCATTTCTATATCTCTTAGGAGTTAATTTGTATACGCCCTGCCCTGTATATTGTGAGTTAAGGGGTCTGCGTGTGGAATGTTTTTGCATTTGTGTGTATGTTTGGAGATCTGTTTTCTTTTGTATGTATGATAAGTGAGAAAAGAAACTATATCAGGGTGCGTTACGACGAAGCCACCTTTCGAAGATTTTTCGCCTCACCTCTAGGTTGCTCTGCGATCAGGGATCAAACTTCCCAGGTAGTCGCAGTGGCAAAGATTCCTTTGAATTTCTCGAAAACGTAGGATCAGGCCATAAGTCCATAAATTTTTCGTAAATGTTTGTTTGGTAGATCTGGGGATTTCTGTGAATTATCAGTAAATTAAATAACTGATAAAATTTTCATAAATCTTTGTTCGGTAGGTTTGGGGATTTCATAAATAACTGAAAGCTTAATGTAATCTTTCCTCTCTTGTTTGTGTTATGGGATGAAAATTAAAAGAAACCAGTTTACTGTTTAAATTTAGATGAAAATTAAAAGAAACCAGTTTCCTGTTTAAATTGTGTATTGAGATATGTCTTCATAGCTTCATGCATAGGCGTGGGTCATCCCATCAAGGTGGCTAAAAACATTGTGTTTTAATCATTTCCTTTAAAAATCAAAACAAATCTATCTATCATCTAAAATATAAAAATATTTCTAATTTATATATATTATATATAAACAAAATTAAGTCATTATAAAAATAGATTAAACTTAAACCATTTTTCCATATAATAGAAAAATGGAATATATATATATATATATATATATAAACTTAAGAATGTGTGTATATAAAAATAACTAACTTAATGTAATGCAATAGAAAAATTTAAAGTTGTAATAATAATATACTTAAATTAATTTTAATTTATTATAGATAGGAATTTAATTTAGGTAAAGGAAGATAATAGTTATTTTTTTCAATTACTCATAATATAGTTAATTAATAGAGTAATAAATAATTTAAACAAATAAAATTATAGATTTAAATAGAAGATTATTTGAAAAAGAATTATAAATAAAAATAAAAATATTTAAAGAAAAAAATAATTATAATAAATTATAAATATATTATGGAATGGATTGTTATTCAATTCATTTTGAAAAATGTGTTGAATTCATATTAAGGATACCATGTCATGGTTTTAAATTTTATTGGTAAATGTATTTTAAGTTAAAGAATATAATTACTTTTTATTTTCAATCTTTGGTCCAACATTAAATTTGTATTGACAAAATATGGTTTGTTATGTTTAATACAAGGGAGTAACATTTGGACAAGCAAAGCAATGAAATGCAACTAAAAACTTTTAAGTTATTATTATAATATATTTAAATTAATTTTGATATATTATTTGTAGGAAGTGAATTTAAGAGAGGAATAGTAATATTTTTTTCCAACTACTCAAATCAAATTTAATTAAATATTATTTATTTATATATTATTTTTGAAAGGGAAACCATTCTCTCTTTCATTCTTCGGGTGAAAGTGGAGGTCAATACTACAACATTTCTTAGGGTGAAAGTGGGGTTCAATGCAACAACATTTCCATGTGGGGATCAATACAACAATTTAATTAGATATTATTTATTTATATATTATTTTTGAAAGGGAAACCATTCTCTCTTTCATTCTTAGGGTGAAAGTGGGGGTCAATACAACAAAATTTATAGGGGCATAGCCACTAATCATTGTATCA
>APFE031224833.1:46739-69706 GCA_000404065.3 Pinus taeda | reverse complement strand
CTATCTTATCTTCCTCTAACACCACTTAGTGTCCACCAACCAGGAAAATTTATTGAGATTTTAAATTTAGGAATTTAGTAGTCATTTAGGCAGCATCTCCCTAATCTTCCTGGTATCCCCCTCCATGGGGAAAAACCTTTCAATATTTATAAGCATTGAGTGGAGTGACACCTCACCACCTTCATGCAAAAATTAACTTATTTTTAATTTATTATAATTCATATTATTCACCACCCTCCCTAAGGTGGAAACATCTCATTTTTTTCTTAATTATTTAATTACTTTAACTATATAATATTCATCCCCCCATGTGTCCTTTATAGAAAACTTTCTATTATTGATTTTTCAAAAATAAGTAATTAATATTTTAAAATAATTTTTATTTAAATGACCCTCTAAAGTGGGTAAATTGGAATTAATTTAAGTGAAAGTTTAACTTAGATTTATTCACCTGGTTGATGTACTCCCTTAAGGGGTGTTTATTTGCAGTTAGAGAATAGGGATTCCACACCACTATTGTGCACCTATCTTGACTTGTTATGACTCCACACTCTTGCATGTACCTAGGACTTCGTGTCCTAGTAGAATCAAGACTCCACACCCTTGCCCTGCACCTAGGACTCCATGTACTAGTAGAATCAAGACCCCACGCCTTGATCTTTCAGAAAGTTAGGGCTCCACCCCCTAATATTTTCCATAGATTCTTATCTATGCTTCATTGAAGCTCCATGTTTTTCCTCAAGTTACTGGTTGTGAGCTCATATGCATTTGATGATTTGTTGGCAAGGTCTTGTTTCCCCAGACCTGCATGCATCATAACCTTGTTTATTAAGCACAACAACTAAAATTCATAATGAATTAATTCAATCACATTTTAACCAACTGTACACATGACCTCCACAATCATTTATTATCTAAGCATCCTTCTTCACATAATCATTATCTAAGCATCCTTCTCAACATAATCATTTAATTCATAGATCATCAACAAGATTATGCTAAGTTAACTACTCCACATAGTAGTATTTTTTCATGTGTTACCATCATTCATGTCATGCACCAAATTCAAAATAGGATTCAAAAGAGAAACATCTATAATATGCACTTAACCAAAATACACAACCATACATATTATCATAAGCATGCAAAAACCATGTGACCCAAACCAGGTCTATAGTGTACAAGCATATACATAAGTCTGACATATATAATCTTTATACACTCCATCAAAATCACCCTCCAGGTGTCACCAAAACTAACTAACCAAGAAGGGACACTACATACTCCCCCTCTTGCGCTAAACTTGGCCCTAAGTTTTCCTACAGTTATAAGATACCTGGTTATTTTTTATTCTCTTGGCATAAAGGTTTTAACCTTATGTATAAGTATTTGATATCTTTGTATTCATGTCAATTCATAACCCAATGCTTTGGTAAAGTGAAAGCATATCCATGAAAACAAAAACATACCATTCTTAATCAACTAGGAAATATATCCATACTATATTAGATATGTTTCAATATCTAAAATGTCAAATATCTCTATATCAAAACCAACCATACAATTTATAATACCATAACAAGATAAGATTTTATGTAATTGATATGACATCTACTTAAGTTATTTATAATATCTTGACATTCCACATGTTTTTCTTCTCATAGTTCTCATTAATCTTTCATGTGTCATATTTTGGGTTCTATGGTATATTGAGCTTGCCAAGCTATAAATAGCTCCCACCTTAGTTGTATAACAACAATGATGGTCTATCCTCAAAATTGCATGACAAGAGATAGCAAATCATACATATACAATCATATTAGGTTTCTATATCATGCAACAATTCCAATTCAACAAAAATGTGATCTCACTCTTCTTCAAATTCTCCCTCAATAATATCACTAGCACATATTCTTGTAAAATAAGAACTCAAATCGAATTTTCATTAATCTCATACCTTATGCTTTAAGCTTAAATAAAAATAAAAGTCAAATCACTAAAAAAGGTTTATCTCTAAACATGTTATTCTCTTAACAATTACGTGCTAATCAAATTTCAAGAAAGTAGTTCATCATGTTCATAAACAACATGAATTTTAAATCTATCAAATAACTAAAAATAGGTTTGAGAAGTTCATGTGTTCAATCCTCATAATTTCTCATATTAATTTTGTTAAATACAATTCAATTAATATTCCATCCTTAAATTCATTAAGGAGATTATTATGAATTTCCTAGACACAACAATATGAAATCTTCTTTAAATATGCTAGACTTCATTTGTCTTAAGCAAACAAAAAAGATATTTCTTCAACCTATTACAATAATCTCTTTCTACATTTTCAAGCATTTCAAAATCAATTTAACCTTACTTCAATCAAGCACATACAAAAAGAATTACAATATTGGAGTATGAATACCTAATCCACATTTGACTACATATATCAAGATAAGTTATTACAAACATTCTAAACCACCTAATGGTGTACATTATACCAATATTTTTTCTTCATTTGTAATCAAAGGAAAATAATGCATTTAAAGCTCAAACAAATTCTTGTTATGAACATTTATTTCACTAAATTCAAAGTATGCATAATCAACCCTTCTTAATCATGTCCATGAGATTTCATCAAAATCAATTCTTCATTATATACACAAATAATTATTTACCTTACATATATAGGTTAATATACATTTTACCCTTATTCATAGCATAGCAAGTACATCCTTCAACTTTCCCTAAAATGGTTTCCATAACCATTCACACCTACAAGTTTTTTGAACCCCTTCTTTATTAGGCATGACATACAGTGTACCTCAACCTAGTCCTTGAATAATTTCAAGTTATCTCATGAAGAAAACCAACCCATAATCAACACTTAACAAGATCACAAATAAGATAAAAGAAACCACAAAATTCCATTCTTAACCATTAAAAAAGTCTTCATAAAACATATTTTAACTCTTTAATATCTATGCATTAGTTATGCACCTACATTCATAGTTAAAAATCACTTGTTAGGAATAACTTACATTGAGTTTACTGTGGATAATTTTATAATCAAAATTAGTATGATGAACTCAATCATTATGCTAATAAAAAATTTCTACTTCTTACACAATACTAATCCATACACACTAAGTCACTAAGTCTCCATTCCATACTAAGGCATAGTTTATCCATACACACTAAGTCACTAAGTCTCCATTCCATACTAAGACATAGTTTTTCTTGACAGGTGTAATTTCATCTGGAAAATGTGGTTTTTTATCTTATCAAAATGATTTTATATTTACATTTCCAAAACAACAAATTTCTTATAAACCCCTTCTACGATTAAAATGATGCTCCATATAAATGACATAATAAGTGATTTTAAATTCTCTTTTCTGTCAACCCATAGGAATTGAAACTGAGACCAAATAGTCCTTGAACGTAGAGCATACTATGAACCTTGAACGACTATTACAACTACATGTCTTTTGAACTCTAGAGACAGTTTTACAGATTTGTAAGAAGCTTTTCATGGCCGATATATTTGTTAAAAAAACACGACATTTTTTATTAAATCCTGGCCAAAAAATAAAACATAGTAATTATAATTCATGGTTGGCCAAGAAAAATTCATATATTTTAAATAAAATAGTATAATATTTTATTTCGTTATTTCAATTTTTTTTACATGCATTATTTATTCATTTGGATTTGGTCACAAGTTTCATATTTTTTCGAGGTCGTTGGCTTAAAAATTGAAGTTTTAAATATTCTGTCTCGTTTTTCTTTTAATATATATATATATATATATATAATATATTATATATATATATATAAATATGGTATATGTAAAAATATTAAATATTTATCTTTATTTTTTATTATTAATATTTTAAATTATTAATATTTATTTTTATTTTTATTTTTATTTATAATATCAAAATATCGAAAACCAATATGTTATTATATTTCCAATATTATTTTTAATATTATTATTTTATTTTTATTTTTTAAATGATGTGAACCATTTTTATTATAAATGATAATTACGTAAATTTCACCATAAAAAATTTAATATTTTGGTATTTTAAGTAAAAACATTAAAATTGAAATTTTATATTATATATTTAAAATTGCAAATTTTTAAGCAAATAGCTTGTTTTTGGAAATAAGGGACAACATTGTCATGTTTTTTTTTGCTGGGCAAAGGCTACGCTAATTATATTAAAAAAAAACCAAAAATGTATGTACAAGAGGTGAGAACCTCTGAGAGCGAGTGTTCAGCTCTCTGGCAAAGCTTGCTTCATCAACCTGGATTGTCTGCATATACAAACTGGAGATTCCAAAAAATACCAGCAGAGATAGTTTGTGCTGTGACATAGACCGACTAGGACAGACATAGACCGACATTAACATGCATAGAAACTGGAAATTAACCCAGACCCCGAGACCCATTACAAGAAACAGTTTTTGTGACCAGCATTTTCATAATTGCTTCACGCCACCAGACCAAAACTAAGCAAAAAGGAAAATACAACTTTCGCCTGATATCAGGCTTACCCTTGATGCTCCTGCCATTAGTTGTCCTGCTTCTTCCGCGCCTCAGCTTCTCGTTCCAGCGCTCGTTTCTTGCGGTCTTTTGCTGCACGAACCGGGTCTCGTGCCCAAGTAACTTCCATGCCAACCGGAATATCTTCAATACGTTCGATACCCGGTGGTAATTGGAGGTACAGAGTGTAATCAAAAGAGTCCTCAGACTCTTCAGTCTTTGGCTTGCTCTGAGGAGAGGAAGGCCTGTCGATTTGAGCTTCCTTTTGAGCCTCTGGTGGACCTTCGGACATAACCATGGGTTCTTTCCCTGTGAGGCTGCTGATTTCTTGTAAGGCTTCCGCCTGCTCTGCTGAGTAACCATAGGTGCTTTCCTCGTCCATCTTGCTCTGTAGTTCTGCGTTGTAGGAGCTGTCTTTTATCTTGGAAGTATTTTCCGAGGAGGGGGGCGTCTTTACCTCCATTTCATCCTTTCAACTTCCTTCCGCCTCATCCTCCTCAGCAAAAATTACTGTTATCATGGCTTTAACCACCGGTTTGTCCCTCTTGCGGCGGTAATAAAGAGTCGCAGTCTGCACTTCATTGCTCAAATCAGACTCAGAGTGCGCCGAATCACCGGAGGGTGGCGAAGCACAGGCCAGAGGAGAGATACGCCTCGGGCTTGAGTGGCCACTATCTCTAGAGCCGCTCTGCTGCCCAGAATTACCTCCCCTGCGAGGCCTACGATACCTAGCGCGCGGAGCCATAATGATCCCAGTGTGAAACTTAATTGCCTGGTGCCTTCTTCGAACAGGAAGAATGTCACAAGAAATATTACCCCGGTGGCTCTGCAACCCGACTGCCACCGGCAAATTCACCTGAGCCGAGTGAGCACACACTGCGTGAATTGGGCAAGGGAAGGACTCGAGGGTGGGTGTGTTGCCCTCAGAGCCTCCCTCCTCCACACTCACCTGAACAACGAATTCTCCAGAATGAAAACCAAACTGCAAACATAACAGAAGGAATGTTTTTGCCATGACAAGATATCTGGTACCAGAACCTTGGGAAGACCACTGCATTGAAGCGCCATTAAGGCGCGTTAATTCCTTTGGGGCAGAAACCAGCCCGGAGCTCATGGCGACCACCTGTCCGCAGCGTGGCATCATGTCCTCGGCGCGTGGGCTTCGTTTCATCTTAAATGCGACCATTAACACCCGCATCCAAGTGATCTTGAGCTTTCCTCTGATTATCATTCCTTAGTATCTCCTGAAAGGTGGACCATTCTGTCTCCGAGACATTACCCTGAAGTAATCCTTCGAAATGATCCTTCCCTTTGTCTACACCTAAGTTTGCCAAAAAGTCTGCTAGTTTGTTCCCTTCGCGCCTTATGTGGTTAAAGGTTATAGCTCTGTTGTCCCGTAGCCACGTTTGAAGAAGCTCCAGCCTGGATACCATTCTCCAGCTCCTACTTACTTTCTGGGCCTCTGTTCCTTGTTGTATCTTGGTTGCCATGTTGATTAAAATTTGGGAATCCCCTTCCACAATTAGAGGAGTAAGTCCTTCCTTTTGAGCAATGTTGAGACCTTTCCAGAGTCCTTCAAGTTCAGCCACATTGTTGGTGTTCCAACCAATGGAGCCAAAGAAGACTTTAAGCACTTGTCCTTGGTGATTTCTTACTGCTCCTCCATATCCTGTGGAACCAGGGTTACCTTTGGAAGCCCCGTCAAAGTTGAGAATGAACGTATTGATGGGTGGAGGGGACCAAGTTGATGAGATATCGTTCTGATTATTGGAGTTGCTTGGGAAAACATTGGACACATGTAAGTGTATTTTCCAATTGTTCCATATTGCTTGCTCCTTGTCGTTGGTTGGGAAATCTTCCTGAGACCAGCATTTGATGGATAGTTTTTCCTGTACATTCTTGTTTATTATCTGCCATACCTGCTGCTCATCCATTGATTGATTTTTGAAGATTCTGCGATTTCGCTCTTTCCATAGGTTCCACATTACAATTCCCGGGATTATTTGCCAGAGCGCGTTCAGAATGTTGCTTTGATAAGGTTTCTGAGGCCAGTTGCGTAAAGTATTGGTTAAGGCTCCTATCTCGCGGCCTTCTTTTTGGCAACGAAATGTGACTTTCTCCCATATTTTCCTGCTGAAAGGACAGAGTTGCACAAGGTGCATAGCAGATTCCTCCTCCATTTTGCAATTGAGACATATTGATGGTCCTTCAAATTTTATTTTTCGGAGGTTATCCCAGGTGAGGATCCGGTTGTGGGCTAAGAGCCAAAGGAATGTAGAGATCTTTGGCCAGATCTGGGGACTCCATATTTTCTCCCATAATTTGTCCTTGTTCAGCTGATCTTTGAGGATAATGAGATACGCTTATTTGGTTGTATAAGTGCCTTTCTCTTCGTAGCCCCACCTCAAATTATCCTGCTCTGTCTCTTTGAGAATCTTTCTCTTGTTGAGCTCTTCTGCAAGGGATCGTTGAACCGCCTCCAGGCTATCTGGTATAAGTTCTAGTACATTTATCCAAGTTCGGTGATCAGAATCCTGATTGTCCTGCCAAAAATGATTTACCTTTTCCTGTAACTGAATTTGGTGAGCTGGAATTCCTTGAAGTACATTGGCAAGGCATGGAAATTGCTGTCAGGAGTCCGTCCAAAAGCGCGCAGTGCCACCATCCTTCACTTCCCAGAAACAATGTTTTTGGATAAGATCTCTGTACATTATCGCTGAATTCCAGATAGTTGAGCCTTTGCTAAGTTCTGTCATTCTTATACATTCCTCCAGAGGTAGATTGTTGGCATATTTTGCAGTCCAAAATTTGGCCCATAGTGTTCCTGGGTAGGCTAACCATTTCCACCATATTTTTTCTCCCATTATCACATTGCTGTGTTCAGGATCTCTGAGACCAATTCCCCCTGCTTTCTTTGGGAGGCATGCTTTTTCCCATTTGACTAGAGCCCATTTCCTGTTGAGTCCAGAACTGCCCCACAAGAAGTTTCGTTGCAGCTTCTTGATAGCTTTTAAAACCCATTTTGGCGCGGCCAATATTGAAAATAAGTACAAAGGCATGGATTGTAATACAGCCTTAATAAGCACACGTCGACTGGCCATATTTAGAGAGCGGTGGGTCCAAAGCAAGAGTCTTGATTCCAACCTTTCCAGAAGGGAAGTCCAGGATGAATGCTTCTGAGCAGACTCTAAGAGAGGGGCACCGAGGTATTTGGAAGGCAAAGAAGCAATGGAGAAACCTAGGATTCGAGCTATGGATCTCTGGGTAGTCGGGTGAGTGTTGAAAAAGAATATCTGGGATTTGACTCTGTTAATACATGCTCCAGAGGCTGCCAAGAAAATGTTAAGCAGAGAGTTTAGGGATCGGGCTTCTTGGACGGAAGAGTGGCCAAAAATCATGTTGTCATCGACAAATTGCTGGTGGGAAACGGTAGGAGCATCGTGGAGATTAATGCCTTTTAGATTATGGGATTGAATTGCAGCATTCAGACTTCTTCCCAGACCTTCCGCCATTATAATAAACAAGAAAGGAGACAGAGGATCTCCCTGTCTCAATCCTCTGGAGGGGCGGAAAGTTGAGGAAGGAATACCGTTGATCAAGATAGAAAAAAAGGATGAGGAGACCAGATTCATAATCCATCTAATCCATGCATTGGCAAAACCGAACGCCCTTAAAACTTTTTCCATATAATCCCAGCTTATGCTATCAAAAGCTTTAGAGAGATCAATTTTTAGAAGCATACCTGGTTTTTTTGTGTGCTTTAGAGAATGAATGATTTCATGCGTGAGTATGATACCGTCGGTGATTTGCCTGCCTTCGACGTATCCGGATTGCTCAGGGGAGATGATTCCTGGGAGAAGCGGTTTTAATCTTAGCGCCACTACCTTGGAGACTATTTTGTAAATGATATTGCATAAGGCAATAGGCCTGAATTTATCTGGTGAGTTGGAGTCCTCCGATTTAGGAATTAAGGCAATAAAAGTTGCATTGAGGCCTAGATACATCCAGCGTAAGCTTCTTGACTCTTCCACGACCTGCCATACTTCCCATTTCATTAAATCCCAGAAGTGATGGAAGAAATTTGATGAGAAACCATCGGGACCAGGCGCTTTGCCGGCCTTTAAGGATTTTGCTGCCAATTCTACCTCCTAGAGACTAATTGGTTTGAGAAGCAGGGAGTTTTGCTCCTCAGAATCTAGCCGCGGAATGTGCCTTGTAATGTTATCTATGGCTTCCCCTCTGTTGATATTAGGCTCTTTACTCATTTCTTTGAAGTAGTGTAGGAATTCCTTTTCTATTTCTTCCTGGGTCTCCAGTTTTTCTCCTTGGGCATTGGTAACTTGAGAAATTTGGTTGTGCATTCTTCGTTGCACTGTGGTTCTGTGGAAGAACTTGGTGTTCTTCTCCCCCTCCTTCAGCCATCGAATGCGGGATTTTTGTCTCCATAGCACCTCCTCTTGTTGCTCTCTTTCCAGAAGTTTTCCTTCCATTTCTTGTTCCTTTAGCGCTAGCTCCTCTGTCCGCCCTTCTAGGATTAATCTTTGTTGAATATTTTTGAGATCTTGGAGAATCTTTTCCTTTTCCTTGAAAATGTTGCCAAAGGTATTTTTATTCCATCGCTTGATTTTTCCTTTGAGCAACTTCAGTTTTTTCTGGAATCTTGCCATTTTGGAATGCTCAATTGGGTTGCAATTTTTCCAAGTAGAGGTTATGAATTCCTTGAATTCTGGATGTGATAACCAGAAAGCTTCAAATCTGAAAGGTTTTTTGATGTTGTTGCCCGGCTTGTTCCAGAGCATTTCTATGGGCCAATGGTCCGAACCTGAAAAAGGAATGATATGAGCTGTGAATTCTCCTCCGACATGGACTGCATTATCAAAAATCAGGAACCTGTCCAGACGAGAGGCAATCTGCATGGGGATAACCCTCTTATTCGTCCATGTGTAGAGGCCATTTGCTGTAGGTAGATCTATAAGCCAATTACTTTGAATGAAATCCTTTAGAAGTGTACCATCCTTATTGGTTTTGCAGCGGCCTCCGATCTTTTCCTCTGATGAGGCTATCATGTTAAAGTCTCCTCCCGTCACCCATAGCGGATGCCTCCTATTTTTGTTGAGCTGCTCTATTGTATTTAGAATTGCCGCCTTCTGCTGCGTTTCTTGAGGAAAATAGACATTCGTTAGATGTCCATATATGTTAGTACCTAGAAGATGAAAAATACCCTGAATGAAATTTTTATTCGCATGAATATTATTTAACTGAATCCTTCTTGCATCCCATAAAATTGCAAGTCCACCTGAGGCCCCTTGCGCATCTACTGCTGTCACCTGACCTCCAGGCCATGCTTTAGCAGCTGCTTTTTCCAAAAAATTCAATGAACATTTAGTTTCCTGAAGAAATAGAATTGATGGTTTTTCTTCCATGATCAGATTTTTTAAGAGTTTCCCTTTCCTAGGGCTGTTGAGCCCTCTTATGTTCCAAGATATCAACTTCATTGAGAGGGGTTTAGGTTGGTGTTGAAATACTTGGTGAGTTTGGCATATCTGCCAGACTCAACTAAGACTTCTCCAAGATTGATTGTTCGTTCCAATGTTGTTTTCCTTCCTCTTTTTTTGTTGTCTTTGTATGCAAATTTGCCATCCCATTTACTACCTGTTTGTACTCCTAGGGAGTATTTCTTTTGGGCCTTGTTTAGTATTTCCACCAAGTTGTCAACTTGGGTTTCAGGAATTTTGTCAAAGTTGCCCAGATTGCAGGCCTGTTCCATCCCTTGGAGGTCGAATTCCCCAAGATCGATTGTTTCACTGTCATCCTCCATGAACTGTATTTCTTGCGCAATACCTTCTGCCTCCTTCCCTTTATTCTTGCTCTGAAGGGGATTGTCAATGTCCATATCTGGGTTGCTCCAAGGTTCTGAAACCTGTTGGGTCTTTTCGCTTTGTTGGGTCGAGATTGGTTTCTCCTGCTGGGGTGCATTGGGTGTTGTCTTTTCCTTGCTGGGTTCATCATGAGTTGTCGTTTTTGCTAGCGCCTCAAAGCTGTTGCTGGTAGAGGGGATGGAGTTCTCTACTGGCGAAGATTTTGGAGGGGCATTTGGTTTCTTGCTGCCACGTCTTCGGTTTGTCACCTTAGTAAAGCCATCCTGTTGATGAGATTCGGGGTTGGTTTGAGTTTCCTCCTTCTTGTTCAGGGGACAATCTCTGAAGAGATGACCAATAACATGACATTTTCTGCAACGAAAAGGCACCTGTTCATAGTCAATCGCTTGGATCCAGTCATGATCCTCATGGAAGAGTCTTACTGTATCTGGCAAAGGTTGCTTTAGATCCATGTAAACACAGATCCGGGCATAGGAGGCATATGTAGTATATCTCACAGTTTTGGTTTCTTCTGCAACTTTTACAAAATCTCCTATCACTGAGCCAATGGATTTTAAAGAATCTTCACCCCAATATTCCCATGGCAGTGAGTAGAGTCGGATCCAAACTGGTGCGTAGCTAAGGTCCTCCTTATCCAGATTGAATCGGGCAACCCATTCTCTAAGATAGAGCCCAGCAGAATTGAAAAAATATGGCCCCCCATCGAAGACTCTGTTTCTGTCTTCCAGGCAGTTAAAGATGGCAGTAAAAAATCCTTTCGGCCCTAGGAGGAGGGTTATTTCACCCTTTGGCTTCCATTTGTGGTTTATCCAGCCTCTTAAAGCTTTTTCATTTGGCCAGAAGCCCATAAATTTACCTATTAAAGCATGGTCTTTCATAAATTGTATTCTTCCATTTATTCTATCACTGGGCAGCTCAACTTCCGGCATATGAGTAGCAACCGGTTTACAAGTGGAAGAACTAACCTTTGGATTTTCAGTTGAAGCTTGAGGATCCACCGTGTTCTGCATTTCCCCTGTGGACTTATCTTGATTCGCTGAGCCTGTGCTGTTGTTACCTTCTGGTCCTTGCTGGCTTCCTTTAAAGGGTGGAAGTTCTGCCCCATCCCCCTGCGGGGGTACCATTGGGGCCTCCTAATCCGCCTGCTACCTGAAACTTTGGCAGCACCTGTCAGATCTGAGTGCGCCTTGCAGGACGCCTGCCGTCGCAGGTTAACCGCGAAACCCTAGCAGCCGCTCTTCATCGGAACGTCGTCGCTCCTCCCGTTCATTCACAAATGTTCATTCGACAACATTGTCATGTTATTGATAATGATAAATTTTAATTCGAAAAAAAATAAAATAATATATTTTATATATATATATATAATATAGAGAGAGAGAGAGAGAGAGAGAGAGAGTGAGAGAGTGAGAAGGGATGCTAGGAGAGGTGTGGAAGGTAAAGATGTTGACAACCTCTAGCATGAAAATGGCATAACTTGTTGCCCTCTAGCCTTATAAGACCTACCATGTTATCACATTTGGGCATGCAAGTTCATGATTTAAGGTTAGTGTTTAAAGTCGCAGACCCAATTTGTATCAAAGTGGTGAACAACACAATATTCATAATGCACCTCCTAGCATCCCAACATTTACTGATTATGGGTTCAAGGTTGTCTAGTACTACTTCTGACATTATACAATCCTTGACAAAATTATGGACTTTTATGGCAATGCTTTGGTTATTGTCCTCCATTGTGTGCAATTATTTCTCCAAGTTGTGGCTCCATTGTTTGCAAATATTTTTCCTAGGGGCTCCTAGTCTATGCTTTCATTATGGGTTACACTACTCCTTTTTGTATTTCCTACAAGGGTTCGTTAAGCCTCGTTTGTGTGTGGAAACCTTGACTTGGCTCTTCAAGGAGCACATGCCCCCACAATTAGAGCTCAAATTGACGAGGTGTAAAACAATTTAAGGTGGGAGTGTCAATGCTTATTTGAATTAGAGGTGATGAAGTCATGTATGCATGGGTTCCAGATGCTAGCCACACCTTGGGTAGGAAAAACTAGTATATTTGAGTCATTGATTTGTTTTGGTGTATGAAGGATTTTAAAGGGAAAGTTTTGTTGAATATGAATGATGCAAAGGAGAATATTATGCCGGCGTTGGACAACATTTCGCTGCAACTCAAAGACATGAAAGAGTGCCTAATGCATATTGAGGAGAATGTAGGCCTTGGTTTAGCTACTTGCCACTCTAGTTCGGATGCTCTTGGTCCTATTGAGGTTGATACCTCCCATTCGACTTAATTTGTTGTCTCTTTTTATCTAATTTTTTTTGGTTTTTAGTCATTTCCCTACTAAGGCTATTCGAGTCAACACTTCTAGATTTCTCATGTAGCTATGTTAATAGGTTCCTCTAAAGCCTCTAAACATTTCCAGTATTTGTTATATTTTGGCATTATCTTTTGGAGAAATCACTTTTAAGCTATTCAAACATTTGTTTTCTTAGTGATCTGATTTGATTTCCCAAGTGACAAGCCACTAACAAACAACAACATATGTGTTATGTAACTTCAAGTTACTAATAAAAATCTTAACTTACCAATATAATAATAATAATATAACATTTATATGTTCATTTAAAATTTAAGGAAATGGTAAATAATATTGAAAATTTTAAAATTATTATAAACTTTTTTAGAATAATTTTAAAATGACGGTTTAATTTATTTTTAAAGTTAAAATGATATAGAAATTTAAAAACATATAAATAGATATTTTATTTATTCTTCATTTTATATGATTATAACTAATCTACATTCAATAAATTAAACTTCAATTTATGTGTATATATAGCATAGTCCAATGAAATAACCTTTTCACTAAAATTCTATTATGAATATAATTTATATAAAAAATAATATTAATATAAATAAATAAATAATAATCATAATAATAGATTTTTTTTAATGAAAATCATAATAATATATTTTATTGAGTCGAAAGGCTTATTCTACAATACTAGATGTGTAAGGGTGTTCGTTCATCACCAAAATTGAAATTTTGGCCAAAATGAAAAATTTAAAAATCTATATTAAAAAAATAACTATACAAAAATTTAAATAATGTCGTCTCATAAAAAAATTTGCAAGAAATTGGATCTTTCTTGGCTCATGTTAGATTCATGTTTAAACTTCTCGGATCATGTTAGATTCATATTTAAAATGGATCTATGTTGGTTTTTAACAGTAATGACTAAGCAAGATCCTAGATGTCTCGTATTGACAACAACCAAATGGGGCCACCTACTCCCTAGATGTCTTGTATTGACCATGACAGAATGAGGCCGCCTACTCCTTAATCCTTAATGAAGAGGCATGTCCCTAAGGACATCACTGTTCACAAAAGGGGCACCAAGCTAGCTCTCATTTGTAACAATAAAATCATCTCATGCCTTTTATATATTTATTATATAAATATATTATTGTCCTATCATGGATATTTAAATATTCCATATTTTCTAAATATTTTGTTGTGTATATGAACTTTGTTCATAAAAAATTTAGTTATACAATTTCAAACAAGATTGTGAATTTTGTTTTTTTAAATGCATAAATGGATTCAACAAATTAAAAAAACCTTTGGGCACTTAAATTTTATAAATTAAATCCAAATTTGGTTAAAATTAACAAAATAAAATACCCTAAAAAATGTCATTTCATTTAGTCTCTTATATATATATATATATATATATGGAGGAATGTGAATTATCACTAGAATCTAAGGGAACTTAGAAGGAAAACCTTCTAATCATTTCTAATTGTATTTATAAACATATCTCATTAATATTATGCATTCAATGTTGATCATTTATATCTAGTCTGTGCATTCTAATAATATTATCAAAGTTGAGTGCACCTCCTATCTTGCATCCACTCTGTGTTTAGCCTGTAATTCTATTGGTTCTCATCCCTCTTTGTACCTGTAAGAGATATTATTATGGCATAAGCGTTCGATATATTAGTTGTCCACTATTACTTTGTTGGCCTAAGCACTTCTATACATTCTTCTCCCATGCAATAACTTTTAGAACCTATGACCTCAGTGTTGTCCCCTCAGTGTTTAGAGTACCTAATGATGTCTTGTGGATTAATACAAAATCAATTTCAAATGAAACATTGAATGTTGGAAAAATGTGAGAACTGAGTATCTGAGTATTGTGAAAGTGAGAATCTGGAACCTCGGGTCTTTCTTTTAAGATGAAGTTCAACCTACTACTAACCAGAAATGATTTTTAGTTGGAATATGCCAAACAAGCCCTAGGATTTGTGTTTTTTCCATTCTTGAAATTGTCTTGTAACTCATTTTATTTGTAGATCTTAAGTCATTGCAGGACATCACTGAAGGAAGTCATGAAGGAATGTGAATAGCCATTGGGATTATATCCAAGAAAATTAATGACTACACCTCCAATGCTAGGCTCTGCAATTTCATAACTGTGTGTTGATGTCAAGTGTTATTCCCACAGGGTTCAAACATCTCTTGTTTGTTCATCTACATAGCTCTATGTGTGTAATAGTGTCACGGGATTTCAATTGGTGCTATGTGTATAATAATGTTTATACTCATATTTCAATTGGTGTTCGAGGTTGAAGACTTTGAACATATTTTTGAATAAAGTAAATTTGTCTCTGTTAAAAGTTAGAGGATTTGAGAAATTGAACCATTTGCAGACAAAGATGTACTCCTATTCTCAATGATGGTCACTCATTTCACCCTCAACATGAGTGGTATCACCTCTGTAAGATTCTCTCTGCATGAAGAAGCTGAACACAAATCACCTAACACTTAACCAACAATGAACTATAACATGTCCTTGGCTTGGTCCTATTGCTACAACACTTGTAGTGGAGCTTACAATGTCCATTCTACATCATGCTCTTCAGATTAAGGCTCCAACAGACAAGGGAGCTCGTGTGATGTAGTTGAGATATGAGGCTTGGTTCTTAATATTGTTGTGAAGTGTTGCTAGATGTATTGTTAGGATACATGAGATGTTTCTTATTTACTTAGCAGGTTCAATCTTGAAGAATATTGGTAACTTGCAAATAATTTTTTTTCCAATTTATTCATTAAATTGTATTGTAATAAGGTACATGTTGGTAGAAGTTGATACCCTTTATTCATTGAATTGGGGAAAATGACCACAATTGATGAATTATTTACTATTACCATCATTGATACTCTAATAATTTATACTATTGAGGGTATAATCAAAATCAATAAATGTATTGTTACTGATATTCATATCTATTTAGAAAATGTACAAGACAAGATTGAGTTTATGTAGCTCAAATCTCAACTCTAGCGAGATGAACTACAATAGAAGAGTCATCATTCTGAACTAGTTCTTGTTAAATGCACAATAAAAGATTGAGTTTCTGCAACTCAAATCTCAACTCTAGTGAGATGAATTGCAATAGAAGAGTCATCATTCTAAACCAGTTCTTGTTCAGAAAAATTTTCTTTCTGAGTTAGACAAAGACTCCCATAAGCGGCCATCACTTGATCATATCAGTGAGCCCACTTTAGGAGCATATTTACATGAAGGTGCATAGGTTAAACTTGCACTTCCCAAGCCCATCATCATATCTAACATAGTTATGGATGAAACAGGAACTATTGCCTCAAAATGGGTACTCAAGCCCAAAAACCCCAAAAAAACATGAAAAACAACCCAAAATTGAAAAGTGTTTATTTTAGAACAATGTTTTCTTTAGGGTAAATTTTCAACATGTTTTTTTAAATGGAAGTAAAAACAAATTTTTTTTTTGAAAAATGGATCAAAAAAACATCCCTAAAAAAATTGTTTGTTATGGAATAACAAAAAAAAAAAATCGGGTTACAATTTTGACATTTTTTAGCAATGGAGTTAAAGAGAAAATATCTGAACTTTGAAAAACTGTAAAATTCCAACAATTCTCGGACATGATGTTAAAGATAAAAATATTGTGTCTCGAATCCTGATAATTCCAACTACTTCCATCCATGTTGTTAAAGATAAAATATCTTGACTCTAAAAAACTTGAAATTGTAATTGTTTTCAACCATAGCATTAAAGATAAAATATCATAATTCAGAAACACCTTAACATTTTGACAACTTTTCAACCTTGTAATTAAATACCTTCATTTTGTAACACATTTCAACCACTAAATTATGGACAATTTATATGACTAAAACATTTTTTAAAAATGAACAAGTAAATAAAAGATTCATTATTCCAAGAGTAATTTTTAGCAATGGAGTTAAAGATAAAATATCCGGACTTTGAAAAACTGTAACATTCCAAGAATTCTCGAACATGATGTTAAAGATAAAATATCATGTCTCGAATCTTGGTAATTCCAACTATTTCCATCCATGTTGTTAAAGTTAAAATACCTTGACTTAGAAAAACCTTGAAATTGTAATTTTTTCAACCATAGCATTAAAGATAAAATATCATAATTTAGAAACACCTTAACATTTTGACAAATTTTCAACCTTGTAATTAAAAACCTTCAATTTGTAACACATTTCAACCATGAAATTATGGACAATTATATGACTAAAACAATTTTTAAAAATGAACAAGTAAATGAAAGATTCATTATTCCAAGAGAAATTTTTAGCAATGGATTTAAAGATAAATTATCTTGACTCTAAAAAACCTTGAAATTGTAATTGTTTTCAACCATAGCATTAAAGATAAAATATCATAATTCAGAAACACCTTAACATTTTGACAAATTTTCAACCTTGTAATTAAACCTTCAGTTTGTAACACATTTCAACCATGAAATTATGGACAAATTATATGACTAAAACAATCTTTAAAAATGAACAAGTAAATGAAAGATTCATTATTCCAAGAGAAATTTTTAGCAATGGAGTTAAAGATAAATTATCTTGACTCTAAAAAACCTTGAAATTGTAATTGTTTTCAACCATAGCATTAAAGATAAAATATCATAATTCATAAACACCTTAACATTTTGACAAATTTTCAACCTTGTAATTAAACCTTCAATTTGTAACACATTTCAACCATGAAATTATGGACAAATTATATGACTAAAACAATTTCTAAAAATGAACAAGTAAATGAAAGATTCATTATTCCAAGAGTAATTTTTATTTCAAAGGATAAAACTATAGCTCTTTTCAAATTTTAGCCTAAGACAACTTATCTTATTGTAAGAAAAAACTAAAAATCGACCATCAAAATGAACTATTCTTTTTAATGAGGCATTAAAATTTCAACAATTTTTAAACTATCTTATACCAAATGATAACAATAAATAATATCATGACAATATCATTGTATAATTTAAAAAATCAACATTAATTTCTAATATTTATTTACTTTTAATCAAAATATCAACTTTCCTAGATTGAATATCACATACATTAAAGCATATAATCCAAAAAACATAGAAATAACCCATAACTTCATGTAAGATCATATGGAAGTTAAAAATATTTATTTCAAATTACCATGCAAACATCTCTAAAGATATGAATTTCTTTTAATTAAAACATTAAATCCAACAAACATAGAAATGACTCATAAATTCATGTGAGATCATGGAAGTCAAAATGTTTATTTCAAGTTACCATGCAAACTTCATTTACATAAAATGTCTTAGACATTTATTCAAAATCATCCATAGGATCTAGCAAACCATCAAAATCTACATCTTCAAATGAATGACTGGATGCAGATGAAGATGACCCATATTCTTCTCTTTCATCAACTAGAGCCCCATCTAAGTCAGCATGCATGCCCACCATTTCAGGTTTCAAAAGTCTCCTAGATCTATGACTAGGTTCAACAGACTCCCATCTCAACACAGTTCCTTCTGTAGCAACTTCTTCAAAATATCTATGGTCTTGAAGCGAAGAGTTCCTCTCTTTGTTAAATTGAAGTCATAGACAAGTATGTCAACATCCTCCAATTTTAATAGGTATGTACGGTGACAATTTATATTTGTACCCTTTCTTTTTCTCTTTCTGTGAATTTTTTTATCAACTACAATCTCTGGCTTGTACACACCATTGAATGGGTGGGTACTTGTGGCATACCAATGTACCTCAACAGCTGTAATATCTTCATTTTATTTAATGACTTTTATAACCTTCGCAACCCAAAATGGATAGCCAAGTGGATCTACATCTGCTAATACTGCTATCATGCAACCCTCCTTAACACCCTGCACAGAACCCTTGTAAAGGTCTTCCACGGCTTCATGTTGTTCACGTGATCTTCTAGAACCAATATATATTTCTCTTTCCTCTTCCTTTTGAGAATTAATAATGCCATGATATTGTTGTTGTTCAATAATGTTTCTTTCCTTGTGTTCATTTGGCATATTTTGAGGCCAAATAAATGGAGTCTTCAAAAGTGTATATCCATTTCCTGATATTGAGATGATATCACTTTGATCCTTGAAAAAAGACTCCCACCAAACTGAATCAGCAACATCAAAGCAGTCATATGTATCTCTAATGTATTTTTTTATTTCTTCTAGACATTCAAAATAATTTATCTCTCTCTTATGCCTTCATGCATTATTGAGTTCAGAAACTGATTGTAATAATATTATCTTTGATGCAAATATTGGATGATCTGGAATGAACTTCAAAAATGCTAAACCTGACGACGACCCCCATTTTGCAACAATTGAATACTTCTTGCCCCATCTAAGTGTTTTTCCATCAATTTTTTTGATATGAAATTGGTGTTGGAAGTTAATGTCATTAAGTTGTTCAATGCATTTATCCTCACCATGTGATCCCAAAATAAACCTTCGCATGTCAATAATTTCCTCAAGCACATGAAAATTCGGCTCTGGAATATATGCTTTCTTAATACATTCAATTAATGATGGAAGGCTCCCAACATTCTTCCTCCTCAATGTTACTGAAAAACGACTAAACATCTGATCAATATGGTCATGAGTGTGCCCAACAAGAAGGAAACCAACCTTTACCTTTTTAAAAATTCTCAATTGAACAAGCATGTTTAGATATCCAAAAAGAACTTGATTTTTTATTTTCACAGCTTGTGTTATCCAATTGCAAATAAAAACTTCAGGAAGAATACCAGGCGAATGAGAAAGCACATCATGGACTATAGTTATGGTAAGATTTGCATCATTATGAATATTTGGAGTTATGAAGTAAACCCTTGGCAACATCTTCCCATTAAAGACCATAAAGCCAACCAAGTGAAACTGAATAAAATTTTCTTCCTGTAAATTTTTTGGTGTGTGGAAAAAATGTGGCAGAAGTGTTTTCTTTTGGTCCATACCATCAATTATCAAAAACCCAAATATTTATTTGGATTATCATAACACTTTTTTCTATGTTTATACATTTTTTGTCTTTCACTTGTTTGCTGATTGTGATGCTCTTGAAGTGATTTGACAATGGAATATTACACATAAAATAAAATAAATCTATTAATAAATATATTTCATAGTTAATAACTATCCAATTTTAAAATTAATGTTATGAATCCATACCTCTTTGCTGCCCTTGAAATTTATCTCTTCTTTGATTTAAGAGAAGCACATGTACTAGAAATCCCCATCCTTGTCTTCTTAGGAATACGAACATTGTTGAATTTGTTCCTCCATATTGTAAAATATGAATATGTGATAAAATTACCATCTCCTTCAGCACCTTCTGCATATTCTCTATATAAGTTGTAGATTTCTCGTCTTGAGAAATTATCTGGAATATATATTGTGTCTTTATTTGGCATACACTCTCCATGCTTTGAAAATAAGCCTTTCATCTATGACATTGCAATAATTGCTGATGGTCCAACCTCTCTTTTATAACGTACTTCTGAATAGTATGTAGGGTCATTTTCCAGTTTGTTTTGGATTCTTGACAAATGAAAATTACCAACTGAATGAAACATTTTGAAAGCCTTTCTACATATCAATAAATTCCCAATATGATAATTGTAACCTGCCATTGTAGATTGCATGCAACCCACTAAAAATGAATTTTGCGTGATTTTATTCATTAACAAATATTTCTTCCTTTTCTCCATTGCAAACTTGAAATCCATATGTTTCAAGCAATATTTTCGACAACATTCACTTGAAATCAGATCACTGACAAAACTTCTACTTGTGAGATATTTTGTCCTATCCCTTGTATAACTGGAATATTTTGGATTGATATGAAAAGGCCGACTCCTACTCCTAGATACAATATTTGCTTACAATGTCTCCCCCATTTCATTATTATCTCCAAAAACATTTTCATCATCAGTAGGAGGAATATTGTATTGACGAAGATAGATAGAAAATTCATCACCGTCGTTGCTTGGAAAATATTCATTACCATCCTCACATGAAGGAAATTCTTCACTACCAACATCTGCACTTTTGAAATCTTGACTTAGACGAATTTCTTCACCATCTTCATCCCTGCTTTTGAAAACCTCCCTTGGAGGACTCAATTCATCATCACCACAACTACCTTTGAAACACTCACTTAGAGAAAATGCATTATTGACATTTGTGCCTCTAAAATTATTTTTTGCAAGAAACACTTCACCCTTCCCTCCATCACCTGTGCTCGCATAATCCTTAGGATTATGACTAAGTGAAAAATATGACTCTCTATTCATAGTCAAATTATCATTTGCTCGAAATTCTTCATCCTCCCCTTTATCAGTGGTGGTTTCATAATCCTTGGGATTAGGAACAAGTGGAAACTTTGAATTTCTATTTAATGGAAATTCTTCATCCTCCCCTGCGTCAGTGGTGCTCTCATAATCCTTAGGATTATGACTAAGTGGAAACTTTGAATCTCTATTTACTGGAAATTGCTTATCATTGCCCTCCCCTTCATCAATGGTGCTCTCATAATCCTTAGAATTAGGAATATGTGGAAACTTTGACTCTGCAAATTCTTCATCCCCCCCTTCATCAGTGGTGCTCTCATAATCCTTAGGATTAGGAATATGTGGAAATTTTGACTCTACAAATTCTTCATCCCCCCCTTCATCAATATTTCTCTCATAATCCTTAGGATTAGGAATATGTAGAAACTTTGACTCTGCAAATTCTTCATCTCCCCCTTCATCAGTGTTGCTCTCATAATCCTTAGGATTAGGAATGTGTGGAAACTTTGACTCTACAAATTCTTCATTCCCCCCCTTCGTCAGTGATGCTCTCATAATCCTTAGAATTAGGACTATGTGGAAACTTTGAATCTGCAAAGTCTTCACCCCCCCTTCATCAGTGTTGCTCTCATAATCCTTAGGATTAGGAGGAAGTGGAAACTTTGACTTTGCAAATTCTTTATCCCCCCTACATCAATGGTACTCTTATAATCCCTATGATTAGGAAGAAGTGGAAACTCTGACTTGGGAAATTCTTCATCACCCCCTTCATCAATGTTGCTCTCATAATCCTTAGGATTAGGACTATGTGGAAACTTTGATTCTAGAAATTCTTCATCCCCCCTTCATCAGTGGTGCTCTCATAATCCTTAGGATTAGGAGGAAGTGGAAAAATTGACTCTCTATTCATAGGAAATTCTTTTTGTTACCCTTCATCAATGTTGCTCTCATCATCCTTAGGATTAAGACCAAGTGGAAAATTTGTCTCTCTATTCATAGTGAAATAATTCCTATTACATTCATCAAAATGAATAGAGTTGTTGCATGACGAAGATGTCGATGCTAAAGAAAGAAAAACTTCACTATCAGAAGAATCCATGACCTTCAACCAAAAAAGTCAAATGATACAAATGCACTCTCTCTCAGTGACAATATATAACTTAGATATTGAGAATTTCCCTCTAAAGTTTCCCCCAAAAAATTTCGCCGAAAAATTTCCCTCCAAAGTCTGCCTCCAAAAACTTTCTCTGAACATTTTCCCTCCAAAATTTTCATCTATAATTTACTTAAAATCTATTACTAAACTTTTGGTTTTGGAAAATTTCACCCTAGTTTCTATTTAAAATATTGATAGAAACTCAAAATATTTTTTCTATTTAAATTATTTAACATCGACTATGTAAGTAAATTAATTTTTATATATTAATATTTTTTTATCCCATAATGAATGTAAACTAACCTAAAGCTATAATATTAACTATAAATTATTTTATTTTAATTTTAAGTTTAATCCCACATTCAAGAAACGATAAATCATCCCACAATCATCGCTATAAAATAAAATTCATTGTTTCTATTCATCACATCACATCAAGTCTTCTCGGACTTGCTAAAAAGTTTGGAGCGATTTTGCAGAGGTGCTGCGAAGGAGCTGCATTATCATAGATAACACATTCATCGAGATTTTTACATATTTTAAAGGTTAGTTTGGAGCTGCATTATCATAGATAACACATTCATCGGGATTTTTACATATTTTAAAGGTTAGTTTTGTTTCTATCTCGACTATTTATAGATGAATTTGGGAAAATTTTGTGTTTTATGGGAAAAAACACATTAATTTTTTTTTAATATTTTTATAGGGATGAAAA
>APFE031224833.1:0-45698 GCA_000404065.3 Pinus taeda | reverse complement strand
GTTTCTCAGGAAGATGGCATCAAGAAAGGTCTCTATGAATATGTTTGAAACAAATGCAGCGATTCCATCATCTAAAGTTGCAAGTGAACACGTTTTGAAGACTTTCGAACATACCAGAAGTAAAAGTCGATCAACTCGCCCATCAAGTGCACCAAAGATTGTTTCTAAATGGATGAATTCACGAGAAATAAATAAAACGGAGTTTACATGGCATGTCCAAAATGTTGAATCTGATGATACTACACATCTCTATCTATACTGTGGTAGGATTTATTTGGGTAAATCGTATGAGGTGATAGGCAGATTATGAAACATGTTTGGTGCTGAATTCAAACACTATTTATGTTCTTGCAAAATTGCCCAAGTCACATGAAAATGTTAGATACCTTCTCACAAAGAACAAATATGACACAAATCAAGAATCTACACCATTGTGTGAAGAAATCTCATCCAACATTTCAAATAACATTGTAAGTATGCTTATTTATATTTGTGTGTAATGTATTATTGTAATGATCATTAAATTGTTTATAAATGATTGATTATTGACATATTTAATTTTCTTTGATAGGATTTTGCTGAGTCTTTCAATGACGTTGGAGGGTATTTATTATATGGAACCAAATATTATGTATGTCATCAACAATATCCATATAGAGTCAGAACAAGAAAAGAGAATGAGGCAAAAATCAACAATCCATAACACTACAATGGTACATGCAGGGGATCGACAGAGAATCCATACGATGGGTCAATCTAACAAAGGTAAACATGTTTCTTTTGAAGAAGTGGCAGTTGTAGCTCACGCTAAAGATAAAAAATATGTTTCATTAGTGGGGAGGAGGTTAGAATTGTTGTTGAAAAGGAGAAAAGAAATAAAACACTGAAAACAAAAATGTCCATGGATGTCTCTCTTCCACTTGATGATGAGGAGATTATTTCTGTAGAAGAAAAAATGTTAAGTAGGAAGAAGAAAAAATAAAAAAATTGGTTAAAATCATAAGCAACAGCCAAGAACAAAGTGAAAGTTCTAATGGAAACAAAGAAATCATAACACCAGGTGTTGATTTAGAGGATGGCATTATGAAAAGAAAGCAAAATGCCATTCGGAATCATATGAAAAAGAATAAATTAATTAATGGCGGCAAAATATTTGAGCTTAATGTAATCCAATTCTATAGGTCAGATGAAGGACAATCTCAATATCAAATTAGAAAGGCACATCACCTACATGTCCATAATTTGAAAACATTGTTCAGGTACAATCCATATGCACATGTGGTGCTTATGTGATTCTTGTTGATCTAAATCAAGTTCCCAATAAAGAGGCATTTGATAGGACACGAATTTTTGACTACAAATATTATGTAATTGGAGGGAACCATTCAGCAGAGGCCAAAAGGCAATTGATTGAGAAATATCCTAGAAACTATCTTTTTGAAACAGTGAAATGCATCATTTATGCTGGTTTAACAAAAACAAAAGCAAAGTTATTGGAATGAGATCATAATGCAGATAATGAGTATAGAATGTTTATGACTTTTGTTCAAAGGGTCGGATTTATTCATAATGAATTTTTAGAAAAAAAGTGGTGGGGATAAGCTTAATGTCTATTTAAGCTTTCGGAAGGAATGTTGTATGGAAACAGGTTATCAAATTGAGGATAGAATCCAATCAAAAGGTGGCAAAGTAAATTCAGAACTATTCAGAGCCATAGATAACATTTTCCAGTTGCCATTTAGAACAAGGGAGATATGGGAATTGATTGATGACATTTTCGAATTGTGGGAGAATATTGGGGTAAAAAATCAGAAGGTTAAAAAGTCTAAACCCATAATATGTACCAACAGTAAGACAGGGCCTGAAATGAAGCAACTTCTAGATAATATGACTATCACACCTTGGAGAACAATGCAAGGTGTGAAAGATGAAACACTAGTCAAATCAATATTATGTCGTGTGAAGTTAGGTGAATTGTCATTGGAGGAAATGTGCTCGAAATTTCAAAAGTAAGTCTGTTGAATTACTTTTACTTTTTCTTAGATTGTAATTTTCTTTTAAATATAACATACTGTTGTTGGTATTATTTGTTATACATATCATTATATTAACAATTTTTACTTTATTTATTCAGTCATAAGATTTATATGAAAATAAAAGAACATGTGGTTAAAATGTTGAATGAAGAGAGTTGGAATGATGTTGTCCTCAACCACCCAAAATCAAGTTCTACAGCAACACTTAAATTTTTTTTATCTTGCATTCAAAAAGTATGTTGATTTTTACATTCATTTTATTTCATATAATTTTTTTTTTTTATTATTATACTTATACTTATATTTATTTATTTCATTAAAGATGTTGAAGAAGGATGTGAATGGAGTACCAAATACTTTCAAAAGTTTCATTGAAAAAATTAAGTTGGAAAGGTTGAGAAAGCAGCGTCTTAAGAATGTTGAACTTGATCCTACTCTTACTCATTTCATTTGGAATGGGCTGGTGACTATCCAATATCAAATAATACAAGGTGACTGTGAAGACATTTCAAAACTCATACCTAAAAGGGAGTATGCCCTAGTTATTGCAGACATTCCTCATGGTTTCAATTTTCCAAACATTGAATATGATAGTAAGCCTTACACTTATCAAGATTTTAATAAAGTGGTTACAGGCTTTCAAGAAGTCACAACATCACCACTTTGGAGATTTGTGACATTTCATTCAGACACACAATTTGCAATGTTATTAACAAGCTTCAAGGGAAAATCAAACTCAAGGATGTAGCTTACATGGTAAGACATTGAAATTGTATGTTTGATTAATGTAAACAAGTGGATTGAACTTTTATTATGTAGTGTTACAGGCAAAAGTCAAATCTTATTTCTTCCAGAGATCAGCCAATTACAAGTGATTGTGAGTTTATCCATGTGAATGTTGGGCAAAAGATGATAACTATAAGTCCATTCTTCTGAACCAAGTAGATGGAAAGAGTCATAGCCAAGTACTGGTTTATGATGTTGTCATAAAAAAGTTAACATATGAGGATAAAGATGCAAAAGGAGAGATAGTTAACATTTATCAAAAACCACAAACATTGATTAACTATCTTATAGATTTATGTTCAAATGAAGGAGATTGGGTTTTGGATTTATTTTCAGGTTCAAGTTAGTTTTATTATATAAAATGGAATTGTAATATATTTATTTTTTGTTTTTATGTGTTTATACTAATTTTCTTACTTATTGTTTTCGTGCTTGATGATTAGGTACAACACTAGCATGTTGGCTACAAAAAGGAATAAATTGCATTGCGATTGAAAGAGACCCTCTACAATACAATTTTATTCAAAAAAGAATTAATGCTCTTCAATGTCTTCCAGGTGAAATGAAAGAAGTTGGTTTGAGGAAAAGGAGATTTTATTGAATCACGTGTGGCAAAAAAGGCAAAGGAACCTCAACCACCACTATATGGAATCATTAGAAAAGGACACTTTGGGAGATTTGTAGACATGAAAGATCCAGTAGATGAGGAAAATGAGGAAACTCAAGCAGGAAATACTGTGGAAGAAGAAAATAATGAAGCTGCAGAAGACGATGAACATGGATTATATGATATTGTTGATGACATTTAAGTTATGATTGCAAATCAAACTCAATTTTGAGAGACCTTTATTAGTTTTATTTGTAATGTTTTGACTTTGAGATTTTATGAGAAGAATGAACATTTGATTATTGTTGTTATATGTTCAATATTTGTATTATCTTATTTTCACTGTAATTTTATGCGAATTATTGTTTTTGTAAAAACCTTGTGATTACTATTATTTTTTAACATAAAATTCATTAAAAATGCTATTTTTAAAGTTTTTTTGTTAGGATTTTCCCATAAAAATCGTTTATTTGACATGTTATTTTTTACAAAAATTATGAAAATGTGTATTTTTTTCATTATATTTATATAGAAAATGTGTGTGTTTTTTTTGTGAAATGTTTAAAATTATTGTGTTTTAGTGACAATTATTTGATGTCCATTGAAATATTAATTAACACTACATAAACATATAGAAAAATAGTAACTTTAAGATATTGACCATTTTTTTATTTTTTTAACTACGTGAAGAAATGAAAATTTCATTACAAAGAAAATTGAAAAGAAAAATGAAAACACAAAACACATACACTTAAAAAAAAATATAATATATAATAATAATAATTAATTCTTACGAGAAGAAGAAGACATTAGAAAATTTAAAGTGTCAAAAATCAACCCTCTAAAAAAAGGGGTTGATGTTGCATCAAAACTTTTCAAAATCAGCATAAAGATCGAAAAAAATGTTCATACTTTATACAAAAGAAAATTTAAAGTGCCAAAAATATGTTAAAAAAAAAAGTTTATTCTGGCATCACCACTTTCTAAAATCGGGTGATTTTTTGCTACCTCAAAAAAATAGGTACCAGTTCACTTTCTCGTTTGATCGATAACTGTGTTACCTTGGGAAGAACCTGTCAACGACAAGAATAGAACCAATCTCGGATACTAAAAGGATGTGTCCTTTCACATTCTAGACTATTATAAACCCATCTAGTTTCAGAGTGTTAGGTTTCAGTTCAAGACAACTCGTCTTTTTTTCTCATCTTCCACATCAGCTTCATATTATCAAATGCCAACATTGTGATCAGGTTGGCCATGTGAAAGATCAATGTTTTTATTTTCACCCTTCTGAGTATTGTGTAAAACATACTCATCATTCAGACAAATGTTCCAAACACAAGATTTCTACAAGAGAAAAGATTCACCTTGGATGGATCGCTTCTTGGAAATGGTCTTCAATAGCCAAAAAGATATATCAGTCATAAATTAGAGTTCATTCTTGAGTATTAACATGTCTTGTAGTGGAGCTATATTCATCTTCTCACCTAGAGATAGAGATAGACTCATGTTTTATGAGCATGAGTTGGTTGGTGGCCAACTTTAAGCCACCATGATAAAATACTTTGGTGTCTACTACCCATGTCATCAGTTTTTGGTTATCTTTAAACCATCATCATGGAGCACTTCCACTTCGCAGGATGTCTAGCTAGATTTCGAATTGTTTCAAGTATTGCTTCGAACCAAGTTCTAGAGTTGGTCGTCAACCTTATCCCACCACCAGTAGACAACTTCAAATTTTGCTACCTCGTTTGGTTTGTGGTCTTTTGTAAATCACCATTCAAAGAACACATCCAACCATTGATTGTCATACACTTTTGCATTTTAGCTCTCTTCTTGGACTTACATAGTCCATTACCGCCTCAACCTTCTTGGGATGAATTAGAGAAGGGAAATGATGAGATGAGTTGAAGACTCAACCTACACTTGCACTCAAAAGAAAGAATGACCAGATCATACAGAAGAAGAAGAAGAACCATGGGTATGCTTCAAGTAAAGCATCCCTTGTTTTTCATTGTTGCAAGAAGAAAGGCCATAATGTTGCAAGTTGTTGGTACTTGGAAGCATGCTCATTCTATGGGAATATTGGCCATCATGAGGCATCTTGCTTGGAGAAGCAAGTCACATGCCTTAAGCTTGAATGGTTTCAAAGGAAGAATGGAAAGAACATTTCTCCAATATAAGAATAAACTCAGGGGCGCATGGAAAGGAGTATGTCAAGCAATCCAGGTATAAGGACATCACTAATCACCAATTGAGTGAACACTGAGAAGCAAAGTGTTGGTGAATTCTTCTAGATCTTCACACCAGAAACCACAAACCAAGAGAAAATTGTAGAGAATAAAGACTAAAGAGGCTAAAGAATTCCCTAGATCTCCAACACAAGAGGCTAAAGTTGTCCACCAAGTTATAGGTGACCACTAAAGGTCCTAATCACCATTGAAAATGACAATAGTTTGATGTCAACCACCAAGGTTGCACCATTCCAATTGTTGGGGGGTGTGGGGAATAATAATAGGAGAGAACATTGCAAAATGGAAAATGAAAGATAAACTTTTTGACCTTCCCATTACCCCAACTCTCCCTTTTTTTGTACTTGCACTTTCAAAGGAATTTTTTGTTTTCCAAGAGGTGAAGATGAAAAGGGGAAGTTGTGTAAATTGTTTAATGGCCTATGAACATGCAACTTGCATTATAAAACAAAGATTTTCGAAATGAAAACTAAGCAACCATTTGACATTGGTTTTTTTTTCCTTCAAGTTTCCCCAACTGAAATTTGTGCCTTTGTGTGATGAAATTTCCTTAATGGACGGGTTATAATTATATGTGATAAATCTTGCTACTCTTAATGACATTTAATGTGTTTCCTATGGTTGAATTAATGTTCAAAATGAAGAACTCTCCATTATATTTATATTCATGTCACTCAAAAATATAGTTTCCCATTAATGCTCTCTAAAATCCAACTATGTAATAATCTCAAGCCATTCATTGTTGACTTTAAGATCAATGGTTTCCATGATATGACTACTTCATTTAATCAAATGTATTTCTAATGTCTTTCCTAGAGAATAGTTGAAATGAGATTGCGACACCATTGGCAAGTAAAAGTAAGTTTGTGCATAGAAAACAAACCTTCCCTAAGGCTAAATGCACCTCCAACAACATGTAAGTGGCATTGTTGGTCCCTTAAGATTGCATGCATACTCAATTTATAGGTGAGAAGTTTTTGTGGAAAAATGTGGTAGTCTCTTCATGATTGGGTCCTTGAATGGGTAGTGTATGTTTTTGTCTAATACTCACATTTTATTAATCATTGGGCGTTACTTTCGCTGGTGCACATAGCCATTATCAAATCATGTGGTGATATGTGAGTTTGTCTCATTATCCATGCATTGGGATTTTATCTGTTGTCTCATACAATTAGTTTTTAGAGCTATTATATATCTATTACTTGTGTTTGTTGGTAGTTACTTATATGGACATTAGGGAATGAGACTAAGAACCACAATTTAGCCATACCTTTTCCCTACAATCTATTAGAATTAGAGATTGTTTTTCCTTTGGATTGCAATAAGAATTTCCATCCAAGATACATGTTGGCCTATTGTGGGAGAGATTGTAGAAGACCCATGAGATAATCAACATTGGTAATTAATTGCAAGAGAATTTAGGATGCTTATAACTTCATTAAAAATATTTAATTTTCCACTCGATGTTTAAAGACTTGTGTTGTTGCTAGAGTATTGATGATTATTAGATGCCTCAAACTAGAGCACATAAATGTTCTCACCTTCATGCCCAGTTTCCCAATGCAAAAATTGTATGTTGGTGCATTATTTTGGAATAAGTTTTGCATGAAAAAAATTGTAGTTGATTAATTTATATTGTCCTTTAGGTAACCCTATAGAGGTACACTTAGTTGATGTGGCTTGTCACTGCTTGGATAACATTATCTTATCAGTCTAGACCTACCATTTTCCATTCATCAATTACATTTTTGTTTTCATCAATCATTCACAATGGTGTATCTCTTCCACATGACCCTGATCTCATATATGCTACATTGTATTTCATGTTGATTCGAATTAGTGGTTGGTATGGTTTCATTTTTAACCTCCTCATCTAAAAATGATGCTAAGGTTTTATCTTGTTGTGTAGATGTCAACATTAAATGGATTCTTTATAACTTTTAACTTTGTAAGGATGTTACCATGTTACTACTTCTAACCACCAAGACATAATTACTTTTGGATAAGTGTGCCATTAAGCTAGACCACTAGGTACTACTTTTTGATGAGCGAAGTTTCCTATGGTTTGTGACTTCCTCGAATCTCATAGTGTAGGTGAGATAATGGGACTATGCTCAGTGTTTATTTCCCTAAATTAGATTAATATTAAACTATGCACAATATATTGGTATATTGAAATAAAATAAGACTATCTACAACAACAACAACAACAAAAAAGACAAAGGATATAAAGAATATGTACATTTTATAAATAAATTGAAATTTGGACAATGTGAAAATTAATAAATGAAATTACAGGCGGATTTTATTATGATTCTTTGTTATCCATAAGACCACACAAGTATGTGCATGTAAGTGCACCTATTGTGCACAAACACTGATTTTTTTACTTTTCTGGGTGACGAGTTTTAAGTTATCTTGACACATGTAAAGAAAATCACATGTAAGGTTTGTGGTGAGCAAGCCTCAACATATTATGCATGGATCAAAAATTACAAGGAAACAAGGATCGCCTTTCAACTTGTATGATAGGTTGCCAAGACGGAATGGCATAATCTAAATAAAACCTCATAATACATGTGAAATAAAATGATTATGTGCACATATTTGAAAAATATAAATGTGGGGTGGAAAAGTCATGTAACACGGCCTAAATACATAAACCGAAATAGTAGGACACAAACCAAATAAATTCTTGTGTTGCAAGTAAAATGAAGAGTTATATTCCCATTTGTGTGAGATGAAATGTGGTTGGTAGGTGCTAGAAAATCAAAAAGGGAAAAAAATTCTATAGTTGACAATTACTTGTGATATCTTTGAATTCTTTATATCTCTCTTATCTTCTTCTTTTATCTTAGTTCATCAAGCAATTATAAAATACAAAATATGAAGATCAAGGACACCAAATGTAGGCAGAAAACCAAGGCTAAAACCCCCATATAAGGGAAAACCCAGTCAATAAATCTTCCTTCAGTAATTCAAATTGAGATGGACCAAGACCCTAGACTGACATACTTTCATCCTCCACAAAGCCAACCTTCCAAGATGATATAGTAGTCCCTTCTTATCCAATAGCTCCAACCCAACAACAACCCAGAAATTTGACTTCCCAGTTGCAGTATTTCGATCTCCTATAACATAATTTCAGCCTCCCAGTTATATAGTGATTCTGTTGCATAGTTTAGGACGAATTGTCAAGTTTTGAGGTCGATTTGGTGGAGGAGGCCTAGAAGACTAATTTTAATATAACATAATTTTTTTATTGGAAAATGATTCCTGAGAAGGGTTCTTTACATTATGACATGGACAAGGACACTTGACACAAACCCTAGAAGCCTGGAATGGAGGCTTTGACCTAGAAATAATTTACCCAAGCATGAAACTCATGCTTTAATAATTCAATTTTAATAATAATAAAATTTCATTTTCTTTCTTTTGAAAAATACATTCTATTGTGACTTAAATACATTTATGAAGACCAAACCTAGTTACATTCTTCAACACTCCCTCTTAACTCGGGAGGTATTCATAATTACAACTATATAGAGCTACATGGAAGATCTCCAAAATGAACTATAGGCATGCTCCGTGCCATAGACTAGATATAGTGACTAGGGTTATCTATTTGGGTGGGAAAAAGATGGGCTAAAGCTTTCATCCAGTCTAGGTACCATCGGGCTTACTATCTAACCATCAACCCATGGATCTAGGTGTGTATCCAAGGTCAGAGCTCTAAGACCAACGCCACCCTCCCTCTTCAGGATCTACACATCAACACACAGGCTGGCTAGATGTCCTCCCAAGCATCTACCATTAGACACTTCAACTCTCCCTAATAAGCTAGATATATCCATTTGACCAAGCATGCTTCCAAAGTGTTTCAACCTTCTTACGGAGATATTTACCTGTACAATCACAAACCCAATCAGTAATAAACTTTCAAACATATAAACAAGTAAACACAAGCCTTCGAGTTATGGATGTTGCTTATATCATCAACAAGTTATCCAAATACATCTTGTCAGAAGCTTTCTTCTACCACTTCTTTAGCAGCACCAAATATAGCCTTAGTACTTCTCAAGTCTTTTGTTTTCAACTTCATAAATCATGAACATTTATCGATACTAATTTTGCTTAATTCAAAGTATTCATTGTCATAATATGCCTTCCTTCTCAACTTAGGGAGATTAACGACTTCCTTCTTCCATAACATTAGAAAATATTTTATGGCTCCATTGCTTCTTAAGTTTATCTTCCTTAATTATGCTTAAATTAATATCTTCATTATCTTGAAGATTGTGTACCTGCAAATATTGCAATAGAAAGTACAACCAAATGCAAATAGACAGAAGCATGAAGTTAACTATATTAAAAATAAATTCATTATAATGGAAGCATTAAAACCTTCAAACTTTAGACATTTGATACCTAAACCTTTGGTTAGTATTATTGTTAAGACTTAAAGCAACTCAATCGAGATAACATACTCTTACTCTTGCAAACCCTAGATTCCATAAAGCCTTTAGATAACAATTCTACTATGCATGGTAGATTCTACTAGGGCTTGTTTCAAATCCTAGATATCAAAACTAAGACATATTAATAATATCATCAAATCATAGGTTATCAATCTTTACTAGGCATTGTTACAAACTCTAGAATTCATGGACTAAACCATGAGAAATAACAAATAGGTCAACATATCTGCATATCTAGGATTTTATAATCATGTACTAACGAATCACAACACTATCTACTAGGTAAACCTAAGACATGGACATTAATATATTAAAGTTAGACATATAACAAATTTTGACAAGACTAGGGTTTCAATCAAATAGACAAATACACACCTAAGGTTTTATCCCTAGAATCTTATTATAGACGTCACAAGGGTTTTTCCCATAAACTCTAGTTTATCAAACCCTAAGTATCTAGGGTTTCTTTTAAACTCTAACATTAAGAAAATAGGATTTCTACACTTCATCATCAACCCTAAGTAGACTGGGGTTTTATAAATATAGAAATACCCTTAGGTTAGGGTTTTATAGAGAAACTTTTATGGTTCCATATGAATGATCAAAATATAATGAAGCTAGATTCAATCTAATGATTAATCAAACAAGAATCTCTTACAATTCAAAACCCTATACATAACGATGTTAGTAATGTAGAGCAAAATTTAAAAGAAGAATGATTTTACATTTATATGAAGAGAAATTTGTGACAAAGCTTATAGGCTAAGATATACCTTGGGTTATTTCTTAACAAACCTTGTAGGACATCAATTCTTGAAGGGCTTCAATAGAATTTCTTTCATGCTTCAAGTCTATCCCTTGAAGTCTTTTCCATAACCCTTGAGCAAACAAAAATATTTCAAGAAAAATATATAGAGAAATGTTATAAGCATACAATACAAACATACTTTGATATGAGAGAGAAACCAAACACAAAAATAGGAGACAAGAAATAGAATACTTATCTTTTGGTAAATGATGGAGGCTCCCTCTTAATCCAATATTTGAGGGATACCTCAAAATTATAAAAGTAATTCAAAAATGTCTTAATACAATATGTTAAACCTACAAATATTTAGAAATCAAAACATAAAGGAAATTAAAAACTTAGAATAGAAGACCAAGGGAGGATATGTGAAAGGGAGGACTTAGTAATACAAGTCCTTGACTTTCAATTCTTCTTCAGTCTTGTTTTTGTTAGATGGAGCTTCATTAGTGACATTTTCTTGATCCCTATTTCTCTTCTTATTTCTTGGATTCTCGGGAGAATGAATCTTGTAATGTCCCATATTGTGGAAATTGTAACATTCAACATTGGATAGGTCCATTTTCCTCTTTTTTCCTTTGAACTTCTTGAAGGTTCCCTTCTTGTGATGAGAAGAATAAGCATTCGAGGTGTTTTCTTCTTCATCCTCCTTCTTGTTGTTTACCATTGATATTCTAGATTTTTCTTGACTACATGCATTCCACATTTGTTCAAATGTTGGAGTATCCTTCTAACTATTAAGTCCTGATGCAAAAGCACTCCAAGCTTTAGGTAGTCCTAGAAGGGCAGTAATTATGGGCTCCTTTTATGGTACAACTTCATCTATTGCTTGGATTTCATCCCTGATTCTAGATATCCTTATAAAGTATGATGAAACAGTTACATCATTTGTCATCTTAATAGTTCTTAGTTCATTCTTGAGACTTGCTATTTGACCAATGTTCTTGATTGTGAATAACTTGGAGAGAGCCTCATACATTTTTTTAGTGAAATTTATGTTGGATATGTATGGAATTAAGTTGTACTTAACTCCATCCACTATTAGATTCATAACCACATTTTCTAGTTCTCTAAACTTTGCTTTCTTTGCATTACTTGATTCATTGGTAGGCTTCTTGACTTTTCCTTGAACAAGATCTAAAACTTTGTTCTTTTCTAAGATGATATATATTCTTTTTTTCCAGGCCTTGTAGTTGGAGGCCTCTTCTAATTTCTTTTCTCCCTTCATTGAGTTTGTCATTGTTCTTGTAAATAGTAGGCTTGTCTTTTGTTATGAAACTAGCTCACGAAAAGATAGAAAAGAGAGATAAATGCCTTAGAATTTAGCCTCTTCGAGGGGCCAACCTCCTTTACATTACACAAATAAAAAATTCTTCCATGATACAAATGAAAATACCTCCTTTCTATATATAGGAGTCTAAGGGGTCATAATATAATCAAAGCCAACATAACAATAATAATGTAAGGGCATAATAATAAGAATAGTGGGCTTCTATGGGGCACAATAGTAACAATATGGGGACTACATGGGTACAACAATATAATAAGGGGGTTGTACTAATAACAATAAGGGGTTACACTAGTAGTATAGCGGCCTAACATGCCCCTCTCCTTTAAAAAGTGTTGTCCTCAACGATTGAGTAGTTCTTGATGCTTCTGTGTAAAATTCTTGTCCTCCCATGTGGAATCTTTAGTGGGTAACTTCTTCCACTTGATGAGATACTATGAAATTGATCGATTCCATAGCTATCGGGTTCTAATTTCTGTGACTGCTCCAAGTTCCAATATGATTTTCCTTCCTTGTCAAGTTCTGGCAATATTGTTGGAACTCGGATATTCAAAACAAATATGAGTTCCCTCCCTACTTCACCATTCTTCCATTCATACCTTCCTTTGTTTATCAAATTTAGTTGGATAATTATACCAACCTCTACCATTTCTGCAACCATATGTTCAATTTCACTCCTTTGGGCATATGGATATCTATAAGGCTTGATGTTTGGAGGAACACATCCTGGAATAAAATGAATAGCTTGATCATGATCATGAATATGTGGGAGACCTTTGGGATTCTCAAATATCTTGGAATGATTTTCCAAGACTTTTTGGAGATCTGGAGAAAAACATGATTTCGATGTGCGAACAGTTAGCGAATATAATTATGCAATTATGCCTCATTGCTCTTTCTTTATAAGCTTTGTCATTCCGTCAAAGTTGATTATCGTTCCCGATTTCCTTATGATACCCTTTAATTCAACTTCCTTTCCTTCCGAAGAAAATTTCATAAAAAGTTCTTGAAAATTAAAGGCTATTGTACCCAAGGATTGTAGCCATTGGACTCCTAGTACAACATCAGCACCATCCATTGGAATGGAAAACATTGTGCTATTCAATGCATATTCTCCCATGGATAGTTGGATATTATGGCACTTCCCAGAGCAATTTATGGTTCTTCCACTTATAACCATCACTTGACACTCTAGTTTTGGATCTAGGAAGAAATTCAAGTCCTTGGCTATCTTACAATTAATAAAATTATGGGTACGACCCAAATCAAGAAACACTATTACCCTTTTCTTCTTCATATGTCCTTTCTGTCTTTACCATTTGAGGAGTGGTAATTTTGACGAATGCATTAAAAGATATGGTCAGATTCATTTCTTCTTTCTCCGGGGTTGGTTCTTGGGGAGTACCCTTTTCTTTTGATGTTTCTTGATACTTTTTTCCTGATATTTCATTGTTTGAACCTTCTTCTTCTTGATATGTCCTTCTATCTTGAGAGTTTGGGGAGTGGTAATTTCTTCTAATGCTTTACAAGATATGGTCAAATTCATTTCTTGATGCTCGATGTGATCTTTCACTTCTTCAACATTTTTCTTCTTGATATGTCCTTCTATCTTGGTAGTTTCAGGAGTGGTAATTCTAGCCAATGCATTACAAGATATGGTTGGATTCATTTCTTCTTTATCGATGTGATAATTCACTTCTTGAACCTTTTCAAAGGAGCGAACTTGTATGAAGTTCCACGTTTCACTATTTTGACCTTGGGATTTGACAAATATACAGAGGAAACTACAGTCTATCGTCTTTTTGTAACTTCTTACGAAATTTCAATCTGATGCTCAAAACAAAGTTATGACTATTTTCCCCAAGTCACCTGTTTGGAATGTAGTTTAGGAGTTTACAAAAAGAATGACTTCCTTAGATCATATCTCCACAAATATTGCATGAAAAGCTCTAAAATTTGGACCCAAGGTTCAGCACAATTTCTTCTCAAATGGTTTTGTTTGTAGCATATGAAACATCACAGAAACAAAGTTATAGCACAAATTCCATGATGACCTATTTGGAGTAGAGAAACCCTAGAATTCAAAGCTCTGATACCAATTGTTATGAAACTAGCTCACAAAAGGATAGAAAAGATAATTGAATGCCTTAGAATTCAACCTCTTTGAGGGGGAAACCTCCTTTACATTACACAAATGAATAATTCTTGGATGATACAAATGAAAATACCTCCTTTCTATATATAGGAGTCTAAAAGATCATAACATAATCAGAGCCGACATAAAAATAATAATGTAAGGGCATAATAATAACAATAGTGGGCTTCTATGGGGCACAATAGTAACAATATGGGGACTACATGGGTACAACAATATAATAAGGGGGTTGTACTAATAACAATAAGGGGTTACACTAGTAGTATAGGGGACTAACATTATCTCTGAGAGCTTTTGTGGCATTGCAAATGGATTCAACTTCACTATTGTTAGGCATTCTGGACAACTGAGAATTTGTAAAGCAGTAAGTGACAACATTGGCTCCAACTAGGGACAATGCCTTACTGGAAAGGTATTAAGAACCTACAGACTAGCATCCTTCACTATTGGGCATGGATTCAGTAATATATGATCTTTGTAACTAGAAAAATATTCATGAGACTTTCATCATAAAAAAATGTAGAAATAAAAATTCTAATAACTGAAAAGAAAATGCTCATCTTGTGAGCTTATTTATGTACATTCCTACTTGTGCACCAGAGCTTAATTGACCTAGGTGAATTCAACCCTCCAATGGAGCCAGGCGAGCATTTCAGTATTGGTCCGTATGCATTCATATTGTTGTAAATTAAAAACTAAAATAGGAACACAACATGAAAAATATGCAAATGAAAAGTTTGATGCATCATGTTGGCATAATATCTGTTGCTGGCTTAAGAATAGGCTCATGTAATCAACCATAGGGTCATGGAATAGGCAAGGAAAGTTTGTAGCTACCTTAATTTCATAAGTAGTCTGCTGACCCATATCCTCTTAGCCAAGGTAGCCACAAACACCTTTTAGCTCCCCAACTTAAACCTTTTCAAGAAAAACTGGTGGCTGATCTTTTACTGGCCGTTTTTCAATGGAACAATTGCCTTGGAAATCTACAACAAACTCTTCACTTTCATAACAATAAGAGTCATAGATTGGAGGGTTTTTTGAGAATTATTGTCAGAAATCTTTTTGCAGTGATTCAGCTTTGGGCTCTTTTTGTCATGGACTGGAGCCCCTTTGTTGACCTCCTAATGGGCCTCTTCTTCTTGTTCAACTTCCCATAACTGGGAGTATGGTCGCTCTGCCTCACAAGCCCTCTAAGAGTTTATTAGCAGCTCAATGGTGTTTCCTTCTTCTCGTTCTTACTCATGGGGAGATGCTTCTTGATGTGAGTATATATATTCTTGGAATGAGCTCTCACATACATATTTAGCAAGGTTATTTAACTTGGGAATATCTTCATCATTACAAAGTGTCCAACAATATTCAAATAGAGCATTCGATGGATGAAATCTTTTGAAATATTGATAGGATGTTGTATGAAAACATTTCAAAGAAGATATGTTTCCATGAGGTATCGTTTTAAACCAAACTATAACATCCTCATCTAAATACCACTTAAACAACTTCATTTGTACATCTTCAAGAAAAATACCTTGTTTCTCCATGCATTCGTGAAAGTTTTTGAGGTGTTGGTTAGGTCTTCTCTCTATGTTCCCACTAAATCTAGGCGAATAGGAATTCCACTTATGATATGCAAGTACATAATTGGGATAATTAACAATAGAAGAGAAATATAGTGGGACAAATTGGTTGGCCAGGAATGCAAGAAGGGCCATCTTGAAAACCTCCCTATGTGATTGATTTTAGCTTCAAAAGTAGGGAGAGTTTTGGGTTTTTGTAGCATCTAAGTGAGTATGGGACTGCTTGAAAGCTAGGATGATCAAATAGAGATAGGGATAGTGGATTCGCTGGGATGTTTACAATAAATTTGAAAATGGAGTCACCAAGGTGAGAGATCTTCAACCCACACTTCCCTTGATCACCTAACAGAGGAAATGTAAATATTTGTCATACCTAGGGAAAAATATTCTAATTCATTCCCTAGAAGCGACGCCAGAAATATGTTGTAGCTAAATATAGCACCTGTAGCACAAGTGCAACAGGAGACAAAGAAATATCCCTAGAGACAGCCTATGGGTTGATTGTAGACCAGTGCCTAGGACATCTTAAATAGAGGAGTGCATGAAATATTATATGTGAGGGGTTATCAACACTCCAATTGTCACATAAAAATTTGATAGGAGGGGCTTGGTTCCATAAGCCTTCATTACGGTAGATTCAAGCCAACTCATGGATCCAAATGATGGGGGTATATTGGGGTAATCTCAAAGAGAAATGGCTTCTTCCTCTAGCGGCAGACACACGGAAATGAGACAACTTAAAACTGAAGTCGTAGTAATGATGGAGAGGAGGAAAGGAATGAGGGAAAATGATGCATAGGGTTGTAACAAAAATAATCGTAAGCAATGATGTTCAAGTAGAAAGTGGAATTTGATGAGGGTTGTAAGAAACATAGAATCCTAAACCATGGTTTTCTGGTGGAATGATATAAATAGAGGCGTGAGAAAGAAGGTTTCAGATCAAACATGACATAGATATCATTCACTACCTAAGCTAACGTAGATCTGGGCTAATACAGGTCCTACAGGTTAATCAAATACACAAGTAAATCTCTAATTTTAGAGGTACTGCAATGCTAGTGAATAATACATATAGGTCTGTGATAAGCACAGGTATTGTCTTCTATGAGCAACTAAGATAAATCTATAATTTGAAGAGGAATCATGTAACGAATAAAATATATAAATCAAAGGAAGAAAAAAATAGATGAAATGAGATTACTAAGAGGAACATGCCACACATTAATCATGCTTGGAATCAACAGGGAAACACCATTTATCTCAAAGGGTCTAAATAACCAGTCCATACATTCAGCACAATATCAGTGAAGTCCTCATGAATAAAAATATTAGAGCCAAATGGCATCACAGAACTCGAACCCTGCGGGTGAGAAATTCTAGAACCTTCGTATAATGTTGCTTTCCCCTATTTATAAGAAGAGAGGGACTTGGAATTACTGTTACAAAATATCTCAGTGAATAAGCTAGCTGTCTGATGTACTATTTGCCTTGACTTGTGATAGCTCTTTCTACCTAAAAAGATTACAATATGGATCTGCTTCCTTTCTTGGAAATCAATCTATTTGCAGAAATAATAAAAGAAGGAGAAAAAGGAAAGATTAAGGAGGTGGTGTCACCTTGCTATTCCAGTGGAGGCCCCTGATCAAGCCATGTCCCCACCGAGATGTGCTCCACTATTGCTCGGTTGGATTCTGTCATTTCTGCCTTCATTGCATGAATAACTTGTTCCACGGAGAAAGGATTGAGTGTGTCTGGGTAGTCCTTCACTGTGAAGAGGACAGAGACTCCACGCCATGTTGTTAAGTCTTCTTTGGGCCTCCCATTGCGCACTACTTATATTCAATGTTGGAGCCACTGACCCATCCACCTTTAAAGCTTTGTACCATGCCCTTGGGGCCCTACTATAATTGAGGCCTTTACTCTTTAGACACTACATAACGGAAAGTTTCAAAATTCCGTAGCCCCCTTTGAGTTTAGCCCCTATTTCCTCTATTTTCTTTATATAACCAAGCGCTGATGCCAAGGGCTTAGCCTTTAGGCACTAAGACCTAGGACATCTCAATTTCACTGCAGGAGAGGAGGACCTTTTACCTTTTTCCATAGCACGAGACGATAGTCCAGACACTAAATCCTCCTGAGGTAGAACCATTAAAACATATCGCATTCGAGAGGGTTTCTCGCATATCACAATCACAGGTCAAGAAGGAACATCGATGGGGGGATGAACATTAATCACACGAGCAGCGATCATCGATACCCCATGGTGATGTCATCACTGCCATGTGTCACCCTATGAGTGGTGACATCTGTCACCCAGAAATGGCCCCATAGGACCCCTGGAAATGCTAACACTGAGCAACACGTGTCACCTTCCATGTCAGCATCCATACTTCCAAATCGTTGATGACATCAGCTACCATATCAACTCTAAATACCAATCGTATGCTACCACATGGCCCCCTGGAGGAGAGAGAAAAAGGCCTGCTTGGCCTTACTTTTGTATGGGTTTCCTTTGTTAAATAATTTTGGCCTTCCCTGACGATCTTATACTAAATCACAAAATCAGAACCCCACAAAGTTTTTGGGGAGGTAGCCTCTTTGTTCCTGCAATCATCGATAATGCGGGATTGTGGGATGTGGGATTTCCCATCACTAATATGCCAATGTGCTGATGCCACGTGGAGGAGAGAGGAGGCAGCCCAATCTTGGTTTTTCATGCTTCTCCTTTGTAAATGATTTTTTGGCCTCCCTAGCGATGTAACACTATATCGCAAGATCGATGGTTTATAGGTATTTTAAGTTCAGAACCCCATCGATCGTCGATGGCTGATATCGCAATATTGCAGGATCACAAGACTACACGCTACGATATTGATGTTCAGTACTACAAACTTCCAATAACGTTAAGTGTATACCCTGGGACCTGCAGGATGCGGGACTACGGGATCGTGGGATTGTAGGTTCTGTGGGGTCATCGATATGCGAGACGCAGGATGTGAGATCATGGTATTGTGGGACTACGGGGTCAGCAATATGCGGGATGCAGGACTGTAATTTGCCTTACTGCTTTGGTGTTTTTTTCTTTTCTTGTTGGGATTTCCAAGGTTAATCTTCAAAATGCTTTAACTTCTGCTCCAAAATTCAATTTTTGGACTTCCATATATTTTTGGAAATCTCTTTCCGAGCACTAGGCAATGGAGTGGGTTTGATTTATCTCTGAGAGGTTTTGTGGTGTTGGAAATGGCTTCAACTTCACTATTGTTAGGCGTTCTGGATAGATGACAACTTGTAAAGTAGTGAGTGACAACATGTTCTATAAAATCAATTAAGAATAGGAGTGGGATAGATTTATCAAGTGATGAATCACCCAAAATAAGAATGAATATGATTCACCATAGCTAGTCACAACAATGTTAGTAATAGATTGTCTATTGAATAAACATTTATTATAAAGAAATTGATGTTTTAAAGCTTACCTTTTTTCCTTGACAAACCTTGCCTTGAGAGGTCCTCTTTCATACTCCTTAAGAATATAGCAAATATTTTCCTAATCAAGACAATAGAGGGAGAATGGTGATTAGTATTAATATACCCAAAACTTAAATAAGTGCATGAAACCAAAAACTGAAATAAAAGGAGATACTTATCTTTGGGACATGTTGGGGGCTTCCTCCAAATCTTGAGGGATACCTATAAACTTAAAAAAATAAAAAATGTTTTCTCCAAAAACATGTTAAAAACATATAATTTCTAAAATATCAAAAATATAAAATAAGATATCTAAGGCTACAAGAAAAGTACTTAGTAGTGTAAATCCCTTATGTCAGATTCTTCAAGCTTGTATTTATTTAGGTCTTTTTCTTTAGCAATGTTGTCTTGATCTTTTTATCTCTTCTTGTTTCTTGGATTGTTAAGACAATCACTCCTATAGTGGCCCTTCTTATGACATTGATATCATTCTACTTTGGAAGTGTCTACTTTCTTCCTTGGTCCTTTTGATTTATTTCCTTTGTATTGAGTAGTGTAGGCATTTGAAACTTCTTCAGTATTAGTAACTAATGAGATCCGTAATTCCTCTTGCCTGTAGGCAGTCCATAGCTCTTCAAAAGTGGGAGTTTCCTTCCAACTGTTAAGTCCTATAGCAAATGCACCCCAAGTAGGTGGCAATCCTAATAGAGCAGTGACCACAACTTCTTTTTCTAAAAAACTTTCATCAATGGCCAAAAGATCATCTCTCATTCCCACTATCTTCACAAAGAAAGAGGTCACAATGACTTCTTTAATCATCTTTGCGGTCCTTAGTTCATTCTTTAAGCTTGCTACTTGATCAATATTATTAAAAGTGAATAACTTTGACAAAGATTCATACATTTCCTGAGCATGATTGATGTTGGCTATAAATGCGACAAGATTTTCCTTTATTCCTGCTACCATTAGAGTCATGGACGCCAATTTTAATTCTTTGAATTTTACTTTGGCAGCATCACTAGAGTCATCTGTAGACTTCTTTACTTTTCCTTTGACCGAGTCTAGTACCTTGTTCTTTTCAAGGATGAGGTTAATCCTCTTCTTCCAAGATGTATAATTTGAGGCTCCTTCAATTTTGTTCTCACCCTTGATTGTGTTATACATATTCCTTGAATATAGTGGAATTCTTTCGTGAAATAACCCTTGTGAATGGTTCCTTGATCAAATGCTTAAGACTACATTTTTATTCTTTCTTCACCAAAGCTCTGATACCACGTTAGAAAATCAGAAAGGCATAAATACTTACTTATTCCTGATAACTACTTGTGATGTTCTTGATTGTTATTATTTTTATTTATATCTTCTTTCTTTTAGTTCATCAAACAATTACCAAAGCAATAGAACATAAAACAATGGACACTAGATGTAGGTTCAAAACTAGGAAAAGCCCCTCTCTAGGGGAAAACCCAGTCAGTAATTCTTCCTTCAATAGTTTTCTGGAGATATGCCAAGACTCTAGACCTTGAAAAGATATTTCCTCCACACCAAGTCAGCATTCTTCCTTAGTTGCAGATGATCCTTCTTGACCTAACAACTATGAAAATAGTGACAACACTTTTTTTGACCCAACAACTTCAATCTTGTCTTAGGGTCTTCGATCTTCACTCATAACCTTCGATCTTAGCCCAATGCAATTTCTTGAGGTGGCAGCATCACACAACAAATGGCTACGACATCAACATGGCAACTAGCTACGACATCATATGACATTGGCTACGACATCAACAAGAGAACTTCGATCTTCCAAACTAGGGCACTAGAGAGATAGATAATTGCACCAAAGGTTATATTTTCCCTTTTTCATTTTCCTAGGCCAAACTCTTACTTGTTTCTATTCCTTCTTCTATTTCACACTTCTTCTAACTTCAAGAGATATCGAACTTGCTTGTATGAGAGTGTGCGACAAATGGAATTTGAATGGCTTCATTTATAGCCCTTTGGTGAGGTCGAATAGCCTCCTTTGAGGTCGACTTGGTGTGGATACAAAAAAATCATATTTGACTCAATACTTAATCTTTTTACATGATTCAAAAGCTCAATAAATGTCTCTTTAAAAGTACAATGACTCTATTGACGCAGAATAAATCCTAGAAGTCCTAAATGGGAACTTTGACCTAGAACATGATGGACCAAGCATGAAACCCATGATTTAATAAGTCAAAATAATAATAATAATTTTCTTTATTATTTTGAAAAGTAGATTAAATTATGACTCAAATACATTTAATGAAGAACAAACCTAGTTACATTTTCCAACATATCTAGTATCAGATTGTCAAGTAATGGTTGCAAATGGAGGAACTATAAATTTATCTATAAAATTCCATTTTATCAAGTTATCCATGGGGTAATATATTGAATATTCCAATGCTTTCCATTCCAATGGGTGGTATTTATTTTGTAATAGGACTCCAATGGTTACAATCTTTGGGAACAATAACTTTTAATTTTCAAGATCTTTTCTTGAATTGTTTTTTGGGAATGAAAGGAAGTTGAATTAAGGGGTATCAAAGGGAAATCAAGAAATATAATAATCTCTAATGGCATGATGAATCTTATAAAGGAATAACAATAAGAAATAATTTCATAATTATTCTCACTAGATGTTCAAACATCGAAATCATATATTTCTCCAAATCTCCAAAATGCCTTGGAAAATTACTCTAAAGTATTTGAGGCTCCCAAAGGTGTCCCACATATTTGTGATCATGATCATGATATTCATTTTATTCTAGGAAGTTTTCCTCCAAACATCAAGCCTTACATATATCCCTATTCCCAAAAGAGTGAAATTGAATGTATGGTTGCAGAAATGTTAGAGGCTGGTATAATTCAACCTAGTCAAAGTTCTTTCTCTTCTCTTGTAGTAATATTGGTGAACAATAAGGATGGATCATGGTGTATGTGTCTGGGTTATAGGGAGCTCAATAAGCTCACTATTAAAGACAAATTTATTATTCTTGTTATTGATGAATTGTTGGATGAATTACATGGAGCAATTTACTTCATCGAGATGGATAATTGTTTAGAATATCATCAAATTAGAATGAAGAATGAAGACATTCTAAAACTAGCATTCAAAACTCATGAGGGTCATTATGAATTTTTCGTCATTCCTTTTGGCCTTACTAATGCACCTTCAACATTTCAAGGTTTGATGAATTCCATTTTCGAACTCTTCTTTAGAAAATTTGTGTTAGTATTTTTTGATGATATACTAATCTACAACAAGTCTTGGAAGGATCATGTTCAACATATTGACAGGGCACTCAAATTGTTGGAGGAGAAACAATTATATGAAAAACCCACCAAATGTTTCTTTGGAGTACAAGAGGTGGAATATTTGGTTCATATTTTATCTCATGAGGGCGTTAAGGTAGAACCTAACAAAATTAAATCCATTAAGTAATGGAAAATCCCCACAACCATAAAGCATCTTCGAGGATTTCTCGGGTTGACAAGGTATTATCACAAGTTTATTAAGAATTATGGGAGAATAGCGGCACCTCTAACATCATTATTGAAGAAAGATGCATTTTCTTGGACTCCAGAAGAAATTAAGGCTTTTGAACATCTTAAAGAGGCAATGTGCCAAGCACTAGTCTTAGCTACGCCAAACTTCACAAAAACATTTATTATGGAATGTGATGGCTCAAGAAATGGAATTGGTGTTGTTTTAATGTAAGAAGGAAGACCCATTGATTTTGAAATTCATCCAATCAAAGTAAAGTATTTACTCAAAACTATTTATGAGAAGGAAATGTTGGAAATACTACATGCACTAAAGTAATGATGACCTTACCAAATGGGAAGACACTTCAAGGTTATAACATATCATGATATTCTTAAATACTTTTCCAACAAAGATTATCTTCATAAGAGCAACAAAAAAGGGTCACAAAGATGTTGGGTTATGACTTTGAAATCATCTACAAAAAAGGGAAGAAAAATGTTATTGTAGATGCACTCTCAAGAAAGGATGAGGATGTGGAAGCATTTCTTTATGCCATTTCTGTTATCCAACTTGAGTGGATAACAAAAGCAAGGGATAGATGGAAGAATGATAAAGAGGTGTGGATACTCATTCAAAAGTTACAGCAAGATCCCATTATATCTAATACATGTAGTTGGAAAAATGATTCATTATGGTACAAAGATCGCTTATATCTTTGTAAGAATTTCCAACTCAAATAAAAGATTCTATTGGAATTTCACACATGTCCCTTAGGAGGGCACTTAGGATTTTTAAAAACTTACCATAGGGTCAATTTTTTTTTAGGATGGATGGCCTTAAATTTGATATTCAGAATTTTGCGGCGAAATGTTTGTTTTTCCAAGAAAATAAAGTTGAGACAATTAAGACCCTAGGTCTATTACAACCTTTATCCATTCCAACTTAGCATTGGGCGGAGATATCAATGGATTTTATCATGGGTTTACCCAAGTGTGAAGGAAAGAGTGTCATAATGGTGGTATTTGATAAATTTACCAAGTATGCACACTTTTGTGCATTACCTCATCATTTTAAAGGAAGTAAAATTGCTACTGAATTTATGGAAACAATTCAATATCCTCATGGAAACCCAAATATTATTGTAAGTGATAGAGATCCCATTTTCATTGGAAATTTTTCGTTGGAACTATTTTCTTGTCTTGGTACTCAATTAGCTTATAGCTCATCTTATCATCCTCAATCTGATGGGAAAACTGAGATAGTGAACAAATGTTTGGAAGGATATCTTCATTGATTTCTATCTGATAAAAAACACAATGGGCCAAGTGGTTACCTCTAGATGAATGGTAGTATAAAACTTCTTTCCATATTGCAGCAAAATGACCCCATTTATGGCACTTTATGGATATTATCGACCATCCATCACATCATCTTTAAGCGAAAATTATAAGGTTCAAACAATGGAAGATCACATTGAGCATCAACAAAAAGTTCTCTAACTCTTAGAGGATAACCTCACTCTGGCACATAATCGAATGAAACAATAGGTATATCAACATCACAGTCAAAGTAGTTTTGAGGTAAGTGACAAGGTATTTTTATAGCTACAATCATATAAGAAAATGTCCCTAAAGAAAGCTAAGAAGGATAATAAATTATCACCAAAGTGCTACGGTCCTTGCAAGGTGTTGCAAAATATTGGTACTATGGCATACAAATTGGACTTGCCTACATATTCCCGAATACACCCAGCTTTCCATGTTTCATGCTTAAAGAAGGTTATCAGTGACAAGATTCTAGTTCAAATAGTGTTTTCAAAACTTGAAGAAGAAGGAAAAATCATATTTGATCTTGAAGTAGTCACGGAAACAAGAACTCGGTAACTACGTAATCAATCAATTTTAGAGTATCTCATTAAGTGGAAGAACTTACCTATTGAAGATTCCACATGGCAGGATGAGAATTTTATATAGAAGCATCTAGAGCTACTCAAGCGTTGAGGACAACAATTTTTTTAAGGAGAGCGGCATGTTAGGTCCCTATTATACTAGTGTAGCACCCTTATTGCTACTGTTAGTGTAACCCGCTTATTGGTATTGTGCCCATGTAGCCCCCATTTTGTTATTGTTTTTCCCCATAGAAGCCCATTATTGTTATTATTGTGCCCTTAAATTATTATTGTTATGTAGGGTCTTATTATATTGTGACCCCTTAGACTCCTATATATACAAAGGAGGTATTATCATTTGTATCGTCCAAGAATTGTTCATTTAAGTAATGTAAAAGATGTTTCCCCCTCGAAGAGGATACTTTTTAAGTCGTTGATCTATATTTTGTGAGTTGGCAGCATAACAATTTTACCTTAAGTGGAGGCCTTAAAATGAGTGGTTAAGATCATGTTTGTGGTAGTTTATAATCCTCATATTAAGGAGTTATGGGGGCCCTATTTTCCTCACATGTTAAGCTAGACTACAGGTTATTTTGTTTGTAAGATTCTATATTTGATGTATTGAAGTTTTGTAGCCTCAAATAAGTGTGAAAATATCACCACTATTGGGGTGAATTTGTGGATTTGGCATATGGTTGTCCCTTTTTCATTTTGAGAATATTCCTAGTCAAGGGAATAATTTTTGGATGCCTATAAATATTGGTTAAAAATTATATGTATTTATAAGGATATTGGGTAGATTATTTCCTTGTTATAATTTTTTAAAGTCCTTGGATAGGTTCAGAAATTCCCTTTAAAACTTTTATTTTTCTTTAGGAAAATTAAGGGATTGAATTGAAAATTTGGAGATTTCATTTTCCCCCAAACTTGGTCACATGAATTAGTTGTAGGGTATGATTGGGAGGTATAATTTAGAGGGATTAAGGGTAGATATAGATATCTATGCAATGTTTGCCTCATGGTGTTGGCATTAATGTCAACCTAGGATGTCTGCCTAAGGATTCAACCATGGAGTCAATTGTGTTGGCATTGATGTCAAAAAGTTTGGAGGATTTTTCATGATGATAAAAGGATTGATGATGCATCACTAAGGTGTGTTTGATGTTTGTATAGGCTCTATAGTTGTTGGATAAGCATTGAGGACAAATAGAAAAGTTATGGGCAAAGAGAAGGTGATTTTCCATGAGTTAGGGCACCTTCTCTGAGAGACATTTATCCATAGAGCAAAGATAACAACATCTTTTTTGCAATGCCTATTTTTAAAGGCCATTTTTTCACATCTTGTCAATAGGCCTACAAACTGGATCCATCAACATCCATGAACACCTTGTCATCATCCCTACACAAAACCCTAAGAATGACTCTCTCAAATCCTTGAGTTTCTGACCTTGACTACTTCATTGTAGTGTTTTTAAGGCCCATCACACCTTGGCCCTTTAGGGACCTACATTCAACAACATATTTCTCAAATCTACACTGTATCTAATCATAGTAGGTTGTCCCTTGCTCGGGGTGCGTTGATTCTATAAATTCAAGAAAAATAAAAAGAAACTCGAAGCTTCCTCTTCAAGAAGTTTTCAGGAGTTATACAACCATTTACCTTGGATAAGAACTTCAAATCATATCTCATCCTACCTTGGATATTTCACCTCTTATCCCTTGATCTCATCCTCCGATCAAGAGTGGGTTTTATTCCTAGATTGTTAATGAATAAGAATTCCTAAACTACCATCCTCTCCTATATATTTACTACCATACATAAGCTAGAGGTTTGATTTTGGAGACTAATCATACCCTTATGTTGCTTCTTTGATCATAAGAGAGTTACTATTCCCATGCATTAGGGTGGATTTTAGGTGTACATTGTGGGAAGGAAGGATAATTCAACTTGGGAGGATCACTACAAGATCAACTTCCACTTTTGGTTGTAAACTCTCTCCCTTTCATATTAATACTAATAATATATCATTTTCTTCTATGTGTTACGTTATGTTTAGATTCATATATTTCAATGCTATGTTGATCCATTGAATAGAGTGATTGGATAATGCTACATAGATTTCGTAGACCTTTGGCTTGTGTTGTTTTTTTGCGTAGCTTCTAATTGTAACAATCGGAGCTACAGTTGGAGCTGACAAGCCAAGAGGGGAGAATAGATTGTGGCAGATCGCAAGTAAGCATCTTTCCATTCTCTAGTTCCTGAAAGAGAACTTTATAGTCTTTGTTTTTTGTTGTTCTAGAACAGGTCGTTAGGTCTGGGGAAGATACTTATGTCCACAGTCGTAAATTTTGTATAACACCTATATTATACAAGTGAAAATCATTTCTAGTATCTAGTTCAATCCCTACAATGACGTCCATAGGTGAAAATATCCAATTTGTGCACACACATAATTTACCATGAGCATTTCCCAAGGTATTTTCCTAAGATTTCTGATGATTTAGAGTCGAATTGAGTTTCTCCACACTCTAGAAGGTGATCAAGTCAAAGATAATGAGGATTAGGGTTTTGTATTGATTGCATATTTCTTCATTGATAAAATGCCAAAGTGTATAGTTGAAGGGATTACATTGAGAGAGAATGTGAGCTTCAATATTGCAGTTAGAGTGCAAATCACAGATCATATTTGGAGCAAGATTTTAGACATGTTGAGAGTGCCTATGGAGAATATGTTATTAGAATGTGTATGCATATTAGAATATTAGGTTGTTGTTGATATCAAGAATAGAGTATTGCTATAGATGTTGGAGTTGAAAACCAAAGATAAGATTGCTAACAGTGTGTTGCAGGTATGATTAGTTGAGCATGTCATATATTGTTGTAGAAATCTATCGACGGTGATGGACCCACCAACATGTCAAGGGGATCTCCCTGGTAAGAAGTCCCAATTAGACCTCAGACCATTTGGTGTAGGAGTCCCAATAGTGGGTCATATGGTAATGCAAGTAAGATAACATTGTCAGTAGCAAAGGTGTTACCGCTGTAGTGAGTCAAGGAAGGTGCATGAGAGGTTCTAACATAGGTGGGTTGAGATGAGTGTGACCCTTGGAAACCTATAATAGTACTAAGATGGGAAGGGAATACACGAGTGAAGATGCATTACAAAGCTAGAAAGAAAGTCAATTGGCAATCCAAAGTGATGGTTAAACCAACAACACATCTGTAACAAGATTCATACAATTTCATACAAAAAATTTCATACAAAACTACGTAAGCTAAATAACATACATTTCTACAGTGACCGGAAAAATCCAGCTACAATAACAACATATGCACGAAAACATGTTGCCTCCTATTATATAAAGAAGTGTAAGTTCTTGTCATACAATACATCCATGTAAACCTGTTAGCCCCAACAATGGAATGTTACAACCACATCTACTTGCTCCTCCAAAGAGATGTACTAGCTCCATGCAGTGGAGAAACCAAGGCCCGTTACAATACTATCCAAGATCTTTCCAAGATAGTCTTATCGAAAGCTTGGCTAATGAAAATCCTATACAATGAGTGTGGAAATTCCCACTGTAGATCAACAGATTATGCAATACACTAAAGGAAAATACAAGATCTACTTCTACAACAAACTTTGTGGAAGCTTAATCGAATATGTGCAAGATCAAATGGAACACATATAACAAATGAAGAAGAAATCATACACATGAAACACAGAAGAATACTCTCGGGAAAGCCTCAACTAAAAATCCTGCTATTTGTATTATCATACATGTGGAAATATCTCAGGATTACACAAAGCTTTAGCTCACAAGCTATCTAGCTCTCAATAGAAACCCTCGCTGCTACTCATAGACAGTCAAAGGGTTCTCACAAACCTTCTCCTCTACCCTCCAAGCCTCCTATTTCCTTGCACAGTTTCTCCTCGGTCCTCAAGCCGCCACCTGTGCATAATAATTCCTCACACACTGCTCTGACCTCTAAAATAATTGCACAAACCTAAAGGAGATAATTCCTTCTGCATGGATGAGTTTCCTATATAGGAAAATTCCTCCAACTAATAGTACATTGTCCCTTCCTTTAATCTCAACTGGGTCTTTCTCTAAACTGACATGCATGAATTATTTATGAGAGAATATTTAGTTATTTGGAGAACACTAGTTGCATGCATGCATGCATTAACTGACTGAACTCACAATTAGTTCCTCCAACTGTTTGCAACTAATTTAACTAGACTTAACTCAGTTAACTGAGCTAACTAATTACAACTCAAATACAACTCTTATCTCTTTAACTGATGGACAAATTCCTCAATCAATGGAGAAACTGTTGCATGTCTTCACATAGACTTCATGTTTGATTTTATACAACTAATTAACTCATGGTGAATTAATTAATTATTAATCAAACAGCTAGTAAGATCAAGTTTGAATTTTACTTCTTAATTTTAGTTTAGGGACTAACTAAAATTGAAATCCATCTCGAAATGCTATTTATAGCAATGCTATTTTTAGCATTTCTAATTTTTTCTATTTCCAACGGAGTTGGAGTATATCCTGAAATGTTATTTTTAGCATTTCTTGTTGCTATTTTCAACGCTCCCTCTCAAAAAGAAAGGCATTCAACTCGAACCCGATCCTAAACCTTTGGAATGTTTTGCATGCAACAATTCTCTCAAGTGTTGTTGCTCCAACAACTCTAAGAACACAAAAATATCCAACCTGAATCAGAATGATGCCTCTATCATCAAAGTCTCTGATTTCTATTGCCTTTTTTGACTGAAAACTCTGCACCTCTATGCTCTTCAGTATCTGACTGCTCAAGCCTCTGTCACTTTGATCTCTGACTACATCAATCACACTGATTCCTCCTGTTGCATCCATCCTGCTACTGGTCCTATCTCCCAGGGGCCAACACTACATCCGCACTGCACCTCCTCTCATCATGATGCATCATGCTACCCACTACTGCACTGTAGCTCAGTTACTAAGAAGTAAGTAACTAATCTCCCAACTAACCTCCCTATTGGGCTAGAAACACCCTCTGATGCTGAAGCTCCCTCTGCCGCTAACAAGTGATCCCTTTCTGACCTCTGCACTACTGCAACAAATTCTTGCATCTCACACTATTGCACACCTCTTTGTGCCATCCTGCACTGGTGCAACACTCTTGTGCCTCTCGCATTGTTGCAACTTGCTAGCTCTGCATTGTCTTGGGATTCCTACACTATAGCTCTTTCTACCGCTCCATCTGCATCTGTCTCTAGCCACTCAACCTGCTAAACCTCATCGAGGCTCCCGTAGCAAGGTCTAATCAAAGAGGTTGGGTACCTCAAGGATCCTGCCCCTATTTCAGCCTTCACAGGACAATCACTTCAAATCACCCCACCTCACCCCTGGAGGTATGTATGCATGTGATCTCTCTGCCCACTTGGCTCGAGATTTCCCTCTATTGGAGGTTTCTGCATGAGTGCATGCCTCTACTCCGTCTCCTCTTTTCTTCCCCAGTTGTGGCTGCTCCACAACCTCCTAAAGCTGCTTCACCAATCATGGCTCCTCCACAATTGTCTGAGACTTCTTCTGGTGATACATGTTGAGAGGTAATTTACTCTCCCTCTCAACCACCAAGTCTCCATCAGTTGCCTTGCTCCTCAAGGCTTTGCATGCATCTTGAACCTCAAGAGCATGCAGGTTTTTGACCCATGAACCGATTTTCTTCACCTGTCTAGTGGTGATGTGTCACAGGAAAGCCTTTCCCTTATCGAAGACTACATCATAGCCCTTGTCTTCCAACATGGCGATCAACACCAAATTTCTCTTCAGTTCTAGTACATACTTGACATCAGTCAAGGTAATGCGAGCTCCATGCTCCCTCTAAAAAACAACCGTGCCTACACCTGAGACACCATATTTTTCATCATTACCCACGGCTATGAGTATCTGGAGATCTTTCTCCTCCAAGGTACTGAGAAAACTCTTGTCGTTGATCATGTGGAAAGAAGCTCCACTGTTAAGACACCAACCACTTCCCACCATGGATGAAACCATGCATGCGAAGAGGGTGAAATCCGACTCGAACTATGAGGCCAGTGCCTCTCCTTCTGATCCTTCCACAGATCCCTTCTTGGATTTCCTCAATGGACAATTTGTAATGAAATGGCCCACCTCATGACAACGAAATCATTGCAATTTCTATTTGTCAAACTTCTTCCCAACATGGGAAGAACTCTATTTGGGATGAGAATCCTTCTCCTTCCCTTTCTTCGCCTTACTCGCTAAGGAGCAATTTTCTTCATCCTCCTTGGATGAAGAACCATCTCTGGTGCTTCTTATCTCCTCCTGCATTAGATTTGACCAAATTCGTTCCCAATATAGCATTTTTTCTCTTCCATTTACCGAGTCCTGGTAGCTATGCCAGCTCTTAGGAAGACTGAGGAGAGTAAGACTCACCATGTCATCATCGGTGGTCATGATCCCTACACTTCCAAGCTCATCCCTGTAGGAGGTGATCTTGTTCATATACATAGAGATTGTGTCACCCTTTCCACACTTGATTTTCCAAAGCTTGTCTTTCAGCGCCAACTTCCTCTGATCGCTATTGTTCTGATAGATCTTTCAATGTTTTCCACATCAAAAAATGGTGTCTCCTTCCCATGGAGACTTGAGAATATGTGGTCTCAAACTCTCTCTAGAAGGACTATCCTTGCTCTAGCCACACATTTCTTCCATTCTGCCAATTCTGTAGTATTAGTCATTGCGGGCTTGGGGACTTCTTGATCAATGAAATCCTTTAGACCATTATACTCTAATATTGATTCCATGCGATCCTTCCAGGCTATATAATTCGAACTGCCATCAAGAGCATATTTGAGTCTTAAACCATTGAACACCAATGGTGAAATTGAGATGTGATAAGAACTCAATTTTTGTATTCAGGAATCACAAACTTCAAACTTCTCCCTTCTTGTATATTGTTCTACTTTGATCACCTTTGCTCTCATACCATGTAGAAATTCCCACTGTAGATCAACATATTATGCAATATACTAAATAAAAATACAAGATCTCCTTCTACAACAAACTTTGTTGAAACTTAATCGAATATGAGCAAAGATCAAATGGAACACATATAACAGATGAAGAAGAAATCATACACATGAAACACAGAAGAATACTCTGGGGAAAGCCTCAACTACAAACCCCTCTATCTGTATTATCATACAAGTGGAAATATCTCAGGATTACATAAAGCTTTAGCTCACAAGCTATCAATCTCTCAATACAATCCCTCATTGTTGCTCATAGACAGTCAAAGGCTTCTCACAAACCTTCTCCTCTACCCTTCAAGCCTCCTATTTCCTTTCACAATTTCTCCTTGGTCCTCAAGCTGGCACCTGTGTGTAATAATCCCTCACACACTGCTCTAACCTTTGAAATAACTGCACAAACCTGAAGGAGATAATTCCTTCTGCATGGATGAGTTTCTTATATAGGAAAATTCCTCCAAATGATAGTACATTGTCCCTTCCTTTAATCTCAACTGTGTCTTTCTCTGAACTGACATGCATGAGTTATTTATGAGAGAATAATGAGTTATCTAAAGAACACTAGTTGCATGCATGCATGCATTAATTGATTGAACTCACAATTAGTTCCTCCAACTGTTTGGAACTAATTTAACTAGACTTAACTCAGTTAACTGAGCTAACTAATTACAACTCAAATAAAACTCATCCTTATCTCTTTAACTGATGGGAAAATTCCTCAATCAATAGAGAAATTGTTGCATGTCTTCACATAGACTTCATGTTTGATTTTTTACAACTAATTAACTCATGGTGAATTAATTAATTATTAATCAGACAACTGGTAAGATCAAATTTGAATTTTACTTCTAAATTTTAGTTCAGGGACTAACTAAAATTGGAATCCATCTCGAAATGCTATTTATAAATGTTGAAAATGGAAACAACAAATGCTAATAATAGAAGTGCTAAAAATAACACTGCTAAAAATAGTAGTTTGAGTACTAGTGCTAGATTGGGCAACAGGGAATGAAAAATGGAAGTGCTAAAAATAGAAGTTCTATTTTTAGTAGTTCAAGATGGATTCCTATTTTAAGTCAGTCCTTGGACTAAAAATAGGAAGTAAAATTTGAATTTGATATTAAACAGCAGTTTGTAAATTAATTAATTAATTCATCTTGAGTTAATTAGTTAAGGAAAAAAAACTTGAATTCTATGTGAGGACATGCAACAATTTATCTATTAATTGATGAATTTATCCATCAGTTAAAGAGATAAGGATGAGTTCTTATTTGAGATGAAATTAGTTGGTTCAGTTAACTGAGTCAAGTCCAGTTATATTGATTTAAACACTTTGTTTAAATTAAGTAAGTTTAGTTAGTTAATGCATGCTTGCATATAACTGTTGCATTTCAGTTAATTGAAGATTCTCTCATGAATAACTCATGCATGTCAGTTCCAACAAAGACCCAGTTGAGATTAAAGATGGGACAGTGCACTATCAGTTGGACGAATTTTCTCCTATAAAGGAAGCTCATCCATCATGAGGATTTATCTCCTTCAGGACTGCGTAGTCGGATCAGAGGTTAGTGAGTGTGTGAAGAGGCCAATTCACACAAGTGGTTGCACTGGACCCCAATCAAAATTGCACAAAGAAATAGGAGACTTGGAGGGCAAATCAAAGGTTAGATAGAGGCCTTTGACTATCTATAAGCAGTAGAGGTATTGCAGAGAGAGTAGGATAACTTTTGGGCTTTTTTTTTGTAATACTGGCTATATTTCCACTTGTATGATAATACAAGAGTTGGGGTTTTAGGTTGAGGCTTTCCCCGAGTAAATTCTTATGTGTTATGGTTGATTAGTTCTCATTCTCAGTTGTATATGTTCATGCTTTATGATGCTCATATTTTTTTAAGCTTCCGCAAAGTTTATGGTAGAAGTAGATAAAGTATTATGCTTTAGGACATTGCATATATCAGGTTGATCTACAGGTGAAAATTCTACATGGTATTGGAGCATAGGTGATCAAGGAAGAACAATATACAAGAAGGGAGAAGTTGAAGTTTATGGTTTTTGAATATCGAATTGAGTTCTTATCACATCTATTTCACCGATGGCATTCAATGGTTTGAGACTCAAATATGCCCTTAATGACAGTTCGAATTATATAGCCTGGAAGGATCAAATGGAGGTAGTATTAGAAGATAATGGTCTAAAGGACTTCATTGATCAAGAAGTCCAGAAGCCGACTGATGCTACTCAACTGATGGAATGGAAAAAGTGTGTGGCTAGAGCAAGGAGAATCCTCCTGGAGGGAGTTTGAGATCACATTGTCTCGAGCCTCCATAGGAAGGAGACTCCATTTTTGATGTGGAAAACATTGAAAGATATTTATCAGAATAGTAGTGATTAGAGGAAGTTGGCACTAAAGGATAAACTTCGAAAGATCAAGTGTGAAATGGGTGACACGATCTCTATGTATCTGAACAAGCTCACCACATGCAGGGATGAGCTTGGAAGTGTAGGGATCATGATAGCTAATGATGACATGGTGAGTCTTGCACTCCTCAGTCTTCCTAAGAGCTGGCATAGCTACCAAGACTCGGTTAATGGAAGAGAGAAACTACCAGATTGGGAATGACTTTGGTCGGATTTGATGCAGGAGGAGATAAGAAGAAGCACCAGAGATGGTTCTTCATCCATGGAGGATGAAGAAAATTGTGCCTTAGCGAGTAAGGAGAAGAAGGGGAAGGAGAAGGTTTCTCTTTCTGAATCCAGTTCTTCCCATGGTGGGAAGAAGTTTGACAAATTGAAAATGTGATGCTTTCATTTTCATGAGGTGGACCATTTTGCTACAAATTATCCATAGAGGAAATCCAAGAAGGGATTTGGGGAAGGATATGAAGGTGAGGCACTTGCTTCACAGTTCAAGTTGGATTTCACACTCTTCACATGTTCGGTTTCATCCATGGTGGGAAGTAGTTGGTTTCTTGACAGTGGAGTTTCTTTCCACATGACCGGTGACAAGAGTTTGTTTAGTGCTTTGGAGGAGAAAGATCTCCAGATACTCATAGCACTGGGTAATGATGAAAAGTATAGTGTCTCAGGTGTAGGCACGGTTATTTTTCAGAGGGAGCATGGAGCTTGCCTTACCTTGACTGATGTCAAGTATGTACCAGGACTGAAGAGAAACTTGGTGTCAATCATGATGCTGGAAAACAAAGCTTATGATGTAGTCTTTAGTAAGGGAAAGGTTTTCCTTAGACACATCATCACTAGACAGGTGAAGCAGATCAATTCATGGGTCAAGAACCTATATGTTCTTGAGGTTCAAGATGCATGCAAAGCCTTGAGCAGCAAGGCAACTGATGGAGACTTGGTGGTTGAGAGGGAGAGTATATTACCTCTCAACATGCAGCACCAGAAGAAGTCTCGGATGATTGTGGACGAGCCACGATTGGTGAAGCAACTTCAAGAGGTTGTGGAGTAGCCACAACTGGGGAAGCCGAGAGGAGACATAGTGAAGGCATGCACTCATGCAGAGACCTACAGTAGGGGGAAACTTCGAGCTAGGTGGGCGAAGGGATCACATGCAACCATACCTCCAAGTAGGAGGTGGGGCGATGTGGAGTGATCGTCCCAGGGAGGAGGGACAGGATCCTTGAGGTACCCAACCTCTTTGATTCAAGTTTGCTATGAGAGCCTTGATGAAGAGTAGTAGGACTGACTGATTGGGTAGTGAAAAATGTGGATGGAGCGGTAGAGAGAGCTATAGTGTAGGAGTCCTAGGACTGTGTAGAGCTAGGAGGCCGCAAATGCGAGAGGCACAGGAGTGTTGCACCAGTACAGGATGGCACATAGAGGTGTGAAATGGTGCCATATGCATGGAGATGTTCCATTAGCGTAGAGGTCAGAGAGGGAGCACTTGTCAGTAGTAGGTAGAGCTTCAACATTAGAGTATGTTTCTAGCCCATCAGAGAGGTCAGTTGGGAGTTTTTTTGTTCCAAGAGTTGTTGGAGCAACCACACTTGGTAGAAGTGTTGCCTGTAGAACATTCTGAAGGTACAAGATCGGGTTCGAGAGGAAGCCTTTCTTGTTGAGAGGGAGTGTTGAAAATGGCAACAAGAAAAGCTAAAAATAGAAGTGCTAAAAGTAGCACTACTAAAAATAGCAGTTTGAATACTAGAGCTGGATTGGGCAATAGGGAATGAAAAATGGAAGTGCTAAAACTAGAAGTTCTATTTTTAGCAATTCAAGATGGATTCCCATTTTAGTTAGTCCCTGGACTAAAAAGAGGAAGTAAAATTTGAATTTGATATTAAACAAAAATTTGTAAATTAATTAATTAATTCATCTTGAGTTAATTAGTTAAGGAAAAACAAACATGAAGTCTATGTCAGGACATGCAACAGTTTATCTATTAATTGATGAATTTATCCACAAGTTAAAGATATAAGGATGAGTTCTAATTTGATATGTAATTAGTTGGCTCAATTAACTGAGTCAAGTCCAGTTAGAATGATTTAAACAGATTCTTTAAATTGAGTAATTTCAATTAGTTAATGCATGCTTGCATATAACTGATGCACTTCAGATAACTGAATATTCTCTCATGAATAACTCATGCATGTTAGTTCAGATAGAGACCCAGTTGAGATCAAAGATGGGACAGTGTACTATCAGTTGGATGAATTTTTTCCGATAAAGGAAGCTCATCCATGATGAGGATTTATCTCCTTCAAGACTGCGTAGTTGGATCAAAGGTTAGTGAGTGTGTGAAGAGGTCAATTCACACAAGTGGCTGCACTGGACCCCAATCAAAATTGCACAAAGAAATAGGAGTCTTGGAGGGAAGACCAGAGGTTAGATAGAGGCCTTTGACTGTCTATGAGTAGCAGAGGCATTGCAGAGAGAGCAGGGTAGCTTTTGAGCTGATTCTTTTTATCATACTAGCTATATTTCCACTTGTATGATAATACAGAGTTGGGGTTTTAGGCATAGGCTTTCCTCAGGTAAATTCTTCTGTGTTATGGTTGATTACTTCTCATTCTCAGTTACATCTATTCATGCTTGATGATTCTCATATCTGTTTAAGCTTCTCCAAAGTTTATGGTAGAAGTAGATCAAGTATTAAGCTTTAGGAAATTGCATATATTAGGTTGATCTACAGGTGAAAATTCTACAATAGCAATGTTATTTTTAACATTTCTATTTTTTGTTATTTCCAATAGATTTGGAGTATATCCCAAAATTGTATTTATAACAATGCTATTTTTAGCATTTCTTGTTGCTATTTTCAACAATGAGTTATGAGGGACTATTTATAGTAAAGGGTGGGGTGACCCTTGACATTCCCCTTTGTGACAGTTCAACTACCCTCATGACTCTTCACCTACTCTAGGATTGTTACATCTGATTATTGACACTTGACTTACACTTGACATGATGTTACATTACAATGCACATGTACTCATGTGAGACAACATGGCTTGAGTAAGCTATGCAAGACATCATTGAAACTCGATCCATTGTGATGAGACAAAATTTTTGACATACTTGTGATGGTGCAGGTGGTGATATGATGCCAAGCTTGGTCGTCCGTGATGGTGTGCATGCACCCCATGGTGACGTCTTGCTGACGTGAACTCTTGCCTCCATTACAACTAGTGCATTGATTCAGCTCCTTCATCCAACTCTTCTGCTAGCATGCACATGGTCTTCTTGGGTGCGGCTGAACCAACAACACACTAATGCATAGTGTTTGTGCTGATCTTCAAGTGTGCGTTGGTGGTCATGCGCATCAACTTGCCGGAGTACATGTTCAGCTCCACTTGGACTTGATTCTTGTCTTCGCCTTGGTGAGTGTGCTGAATGGGTTGGATCACATGCATGCACACAAAATCAGTTGCACGCGATTAACAACAATGCTCACCATGTCTGCTCCGTGATAGCTACTGGGATAGATCTATAACTTGTAAGGGTGTAGTTTCATCTGTGGGTGCATGTTGCACCCACTATTGTTCCTGGTCCTGCTGCAACTCATTTTTCTATCTATGCAACTTCATGTTCTTCCTTGAGTTGTTGCTTCAACACATGTAAATCCTTCTTTATTCCATTCTCTGTCTTCATGCAATCTTCATGTCATGCCATCACCTCATAGCCTGAGTCTCCAAAGTTTCTTTCATCATCAATGGATCTGCTTAATCTTGCAACTTTATTCTGCATCTATGTTTTCAACAACCTTCCTCTTGCATTCATTGCATCGCTATGTTCACTACATTCACTGCATTTGTTGCATTTTCTGCATTTGTTGCGTTAGCTACATTCGCTATGTTTCACTGCAATTGCCACATTCGTTTTTTTTGTTGCATTCGTTGTGTTCGGTATGCTACCTTCAGCTGCTATTCATGATTTTGCTCATTGTGATGCTGCTGCTGTCATATCTTGATGTCCTTTTCTATGAAAAACTTGATATCTTCATGAGTAGGAAAACTCATTGACATTTGATCGACTACATTCCTAGGTGTGATTTGAATGGTGTATTCACCTCTGCTCTCTTGGTAACCATTATACCTGTACTGCTGAGAGGCATATGAAAACCTGCAATACGTGGAGACATGGAAACACTCATGGCAAGTAATTTGTCAATCAAAAACCAAAATGAACTTGAGCACTGACTTGCAACATACCTGTGTGACTGATCATGAAGGTTGCACAATTTCAGCCACGAGGTCCAGAGAATGACTGCCAAGACTATAGAAGGCACAGGCTGGGATGTTGGGAGACTGACTGATTGTTGGAACTACGCAATTTACAGTCCAGTCTAGTTGCTGACTGTTGGAATTGCTCAATGTGCAATCTCAGTTGGCAATGGTTGTAGGCTTAGTGATTGCATTACGTAATTTTCTGGGCCAGCAATCACTGTCTCTTAGAAATGTGTAAACAGTCCAGAGGATAGTGCTTGGGAAGAAATGCACATTTCTGGAGAGGAAGACAGAGCCTTCCTTCCCTGGATTGCATAATGTTGTCTCATTGAAGGCAGAGTCTGGTCAGAGGTTGCCCAAACTTGCCGACAGGCAACTAAACATGAATGTGAGTGTGAATGCATGATGATACTGAGTGTAAGCATAAGTGAATGATCATGCATGAAATGGTGAATGATAGATTCAGAAAATGGAAAAACATGCATGTGGGTTAGGCAAGTCACTGAATCAACGACAATTCGTGAAAAATAGTTTCATGCATGTGACAGCAGTAAGATTTTGACAAAAATTGAAACAGTGCTAGGAAAAGCTAGTATACATGTATATGAAATAAAGCGCTCAGACAAATTAAGAAAATAGTACTCACACAAGAGAAAATACAAAAAGCACAAGAAATGCAACACAAGTCATGGAAAGTAGGCTTACCCCAAAACAGTTGAGTTGAGTGTGTCGACAGCTCTTAGATGTGATGTGGGATGTCAGAGCTGCAAGGTTGATGTGAGGAATGAGCTCTATGGTGTCTGGTTGATGAGTTTTGATAACATCAAGGTTGTGATGCACATGCCACAAATCTAGGGAAAGTAACACTTGGTGGGAGGTTTCTGAAATAATCCTTGCATGTAACCTCTGACTGCCAAAAATAGATCCCTGAAACAAGGGATGCCTTTTCATATTTCTTTGGGAGAATCATCCCATGCATGCAAGTCAGTTTTTCTCAGTCCCGAAGGGAACCGATCAACTCAACTACATATGCAAGAGGATGTTCGACTGCTCGAAGGAAATGCACATTTTTGGTTGGGAGCTGGACTGACTGCCCAAGCAATTTGCACAATTACTGGGAAAAGCAGCTGACTGCTACCCAGATTTGCATAAATTCTAGGCTGAGTAGCCCTGCTCAAGAAAATTTCAAAATTTTTACTGTGAGTGTTGACTCCCAAAATTACGCAATTCTAGAGCCCAACAAGATGCTAGTTAAGATTGTGCAATTTCTGGAGGGAAGGTTGGTTTCCCTCTAGAATTACGTAATTTCTTGGAGGAGTTGCTTAGCCTGTAGCTGGACAAAGTCCGGGTGATCAACCTATGAGGGGAATGCATTGAGCTGTGATCGACAGGCTGCCTTTGTGCAAGCAAAACACTGAAACTTGTGAACTTAATGAAGCAAGACAAGCTATTGTGAAGGTTGGAAGGGAGGCTCCAAAATGAAGCTGAGTTGAAATTTTGGAGGGTGGTTGTAGTTGCTACAATACTTGGCGACACACTGGTAGAACTCTAGCTCTCTCAATGGACCTTGTTCGTGAAAAGAAAGTCTAACACCTCTGGAAGTATTGTTTAGTTCTCAACTCATCTTGGTTTCACACTAGCTTGATTGTAAGATGTAGCATCTACCAAACGCTTGGTCAATTGACACACATTCCAAGCCAGGGCAACACAGTTGTTTCGATTGGGGTTGAGGGGTATATTAATGCACAAGCAGTATAGTCGTCAAAGTCTTAGTTTCATCTATGGTGTTGCTTCGCTGCCAGCAGGCCTAGATAGTACCTTAGCGGAGTCACATAGGAACACAAACATGGCTCCGCTACCAGCGAGCCTGGATAGTACCCTAGTGGAGTCACATAGGAACACAAGCATGGATCCACTACCAACGAGCCTGGTCAGTACCTCGATAGAGTTACTTGCATCAACTCACTGTGTAGGAAGCCTTTCTCCTTTCGCCTTATTCATTTTTCATTTTGAATTTTTTCATCTTTCAACTATGCATAACACTTATTCATTTCAAAGGCGGTAGAGGGATCCTGACTTATTGAGAGTAGAAGAGGTTGTTCCAACAGAGTAGTTTATTATATCTTTGACGTGCCTATTAAGGTTTTCCCCCTCACCTTACTCTACTTAACTGAGCTGACAAGGGTTAACCCAAAAACAATTGACTAGAAAAGGTGACACTAGTTAGCATGCAAGTGTTGTGTTTTCACCAAGATTCATTTTGAAGAGTACTTATTTTCTTTCGACGTATCACGAAAAAAAAGTAACAAGTTATTCATACAGAGGCGAGATGACAGATAACAAAGTATTGATAGTTGTACAATCCCTCTTGTACTTCACCCAGCTCGTTTCAAGGGTCATACATGGTTTCATGTGAAACTAACCTACGAATGAAACAACCGAACTAGAAAACAACAAAGAAAAGCAAGAGCAAAAGCAAAAGTGAAAGCAAAGAAAGTAAGCAAACAAGAAAGGAGTGAAACAAACAAACAAAATGAGTAAGAAAACAAGCATGCAAGCAAAATGGCTGAAAGCAAACACCACTCCTACTCCTACACTAACAGTGCATTGGGCCTAGTCATGTGAAGTGATATTTCCAATGCAGCCACCAGTGCATTGGTTGACCCATGTTGGTGCAAGCTTGGCCTGCAAACAACCTAGTTGTGTGAACTAACAAGAAATAAAGATATAACAATGAAGACAACCACACTTTATGTTTCAAAGTTCCCATAGAACATAAGTGAGCGCAAGTGCATGACAAGCAGTCCGTGGACTTATCATGGTGTTGTGTGACACTGCATGCAACTTTGAAGCACAAGCACACTCTTGAATGTGACATGCAAGCAAATGAAAGAAACAAATATAGCTTGTGTCGCGAACGAGTGCTTGCAATGAAAGATTCCTCTAATGCATGAACGATGGGATCATACAGTTTGAGTGGAGGAAGTATGATCTATGTGTGAGATGGATCTTCAATGCATACATATGAGTGATGAGGAGCCTTGGGTGATGGAATAATTTCATGATCAGAAGTGAGACTAACCCCAAGAGAGCGAGGACCTGACATAACCATCAACTCGGGGTGAAGTGCCTCGATATTCTTAGGTGTTTCAACTTCATCATCAGATAGATCATCAGAGACCGGTGGCTTCGAAAGAACAACTATGATAGAGTCATGATCGTGACCAAATATGGAAACAAATGGATCACGACCACCACGATCAGAAAAATCAATGATTTCATCGGCATCCTCATGATCAGATGAATCAAATAGAGGGGTAGATGAAAAGTGAAGAAATTCATCCTCTGCATTTCCGGTAAAGATGAATGAAATATCAAGTGGATTTTCAATGAATAACTTATCCTCTCTGTTATCGAATGATGGATCAACATCCGGCGAGTCCTGCGAGTGATAAAAAATGGGTGCGTTTCTGGATGAAGACACACATGCGAAATCATGGATGGTAGGCTTACCAAATATGTTAGGAAAGAACAGAGGGGGATTGAATGGAAGGGAGTTATCCTTCGTCAAGTGTTGATGCTCAAACTACCACTCATACTCTTCATGAATGAAAACGCATGTTGGTTGTGAAACGCCAACTCCGTCAGTGGCTTGTTCCTCATTCACAACAAGTGAAGAGTATGGAATGGATGAACACAAGATAGTATCATCCAGAGGAACACCCGAGTTCGAAGACAAAGGTCATAGAAAAAATGCATATGAGAACTCGAAGGACTCACAACCAAATCTACATGAAAATTAAGTGAAGTGATGTTGGGAGAATGTGAAAGTTGAACAGGTGTGTGAGCATGATCCTCAACATCACTTGGCAGTGTTGGAGCTGTTGAATGAGGGGAAGGGGGATAGTTAGTCGAGACAGTGACCACATCCATATGAGATTGTGTAGAAATTCCCACTGTAGATCAACATATTATGCAATATAGTAAAGCAAAATACAAGATCTACTTCTATAACAAACTTTGTGGAAGCTTAATCAATATGAGCAAGATCAATAAGAACACATATCATTGAGAATGAGAAAGAAATCACACATGAACACAGAAGAATAATCCTAGGGAAATCCTCAGCCTAAAACCCCAATCTTTGTAATATCATACAAGTGGAAATATGTTCAGATTACAAAAAGAATCAGCTCACAAGCTATCCTGCTCTCTCTGCAATAGAACAATACAACTCACAGACTAAATAGACACCTCATATTTCTTCCTCAAGCCCTCCAAGCCTTTTATTTCCTTGCGCAGTTTTCCTTGGGGTCTAGTGATGCCACCTGTGTGAATTGGCCTCATTCACAGTCACTAAACTGAAGAAGTAACTGCACAATCCTCAAGGAATGAATTCATTCTGCATGCAAAAGATATCCAACAAGGAATATTCCTAGAACTGATAGTACACTGTCCCACCATCTGATATCAACTGGGTCTTTGACTGAACTGACATGCATGAGTTATTTATGAGAGAATATTCAGTTATCTGAAGTGCAGCAGTTACATGCATGCATGCATTAACTAACTGAACTCATAATTGGTTCAACAAACTATTTGAACTAATCTAACTTGAGTTAACTCAGATAACTGAGCTAACTAATTACAACTCAAAGTACAACTCATCCTCATCTCCTTAACTAAGGGATAAATTCCTCAATCAATGGAGAAACTGTTGCATGTCTTCACATAGACTTCATGTTTGATTTTCTACAACTAATTAACTCATGGTGAATTAATTAATTATTTTTCAAAGAGCTACTAAGATCCAATTCGAATTTTACTTCTCTATTTTAGTTTAGGGACTAACTAAAATAGGAAGGTATCCCGAAATGCTATTTATAGCAATGTTATTTTTAGCATTTCTTGTTGTTATTTTCAACACTCCTTCTCAACAAGAAAGAGATTATCAGTAACCCCAATCTTGTCTTTGTGGAACTCGAACTTGCATTTTGACAATGCCTTTGTCAAAATATCTACATCCTATTCCTCAGTCGAAACATACATCAACAACATGATCCTCTTGACCACACAGTCTCAAAGATGGTGATACCAAATATCTATGTGCTTGGACCTGTCATGAAAAACTGGATTCTCAGAGAGTTTGACGCAACTCTTATTATTGTAGTAGATCACTGTAGGATCCATTCTTTGACCAAACAATCCCACTAGAATCTTCCGCATCCAAATGGCCTCACATACAGCTTGACTAGCAGCCATGTATTTAGCCTTTGCTATGCTAAGTGCAACTGATCTTTGTTTCCTGCTATACTAGGAAACTGCAGCTAAACCAAGGTTGAAGATTCCTCCAAAGTGCTCTTCTGATTTTATGGACTCCCCACCCAATCCGCATCTGTGAAGCCCTGAAGCTTCACCCCCTCTGTCTGTCTGTACCACAATCCAAACTAAGATGTGCCTCTGAGGTATCTCAGCACATGCTTCGCTGCCTTCCAAAACAACTTGGTAGGTTGAACCATAGCTTGACTCAGTTGGTTCATCACAAAGCATAAGTCAGGTCATGTGTTCACCAGATACATAAGTGAACCCACCAGTTGCCGATAAACAGTAGCAGCTACCACCTCACTTGAAGTAGCATCCTCCTTCCTCCAGTTCCCAGCTATAGGAGTCTGCATGGGTTTGCACTTCTCCATATGGAACCGCCTGAGGATCTCATTGGCATACTTGCCTTGAGACACAAAAACTTCTCCATATCTCTGCCACACCTCCATGCCTAGAAAGTAGTGCATAAGGCCCATGTCTTTCATTTCAAACTCTCTTTCAAGGTCCTCCTTACAATACTGTATTAGCTAATCATCACCTATCAATCAGATCATCGACATAAAGAACAATGATCAATGGCTTACCTTCTATCATGATGTGGTAAAGGTTCACATCTGCTTCACCCTTGGTGAAGCCCAACCCGGCGAAATAGCTATCGATCTTGGTGTACCAAGCATGGGGTGCTTGCTTCAGCCCATACAAATCCCTCTTGAGTTTGCACACATGTGACTCATGATTGAAGGTCTTGAAACCTTCTACTGCTGAATGTACACCTCCTCCTTAATCTTCCCATTGAGGAATGTTGTGTTCACATCCATTTGGTGGATCTTCCACCCCATTTGAGTTGATAGTGCCAACATCGATCTAATCGATGAGTACCTTGCTACAGGAGCAAAAGTCTCATCATAGTCAATCCCCTCGACCTGTGAGAAACCTCGGGCAACAAACCTTGCCTTATGTTTCTCAATGCTACCATCAGTTGCCTGCTTTACCTTGTAAAGCCATATGGAAATCACCACTGACTTGTCCTATGGTCTTGGGACAACATCCCAAACATAGTTCTGCATGATTGTTATAGCTCCAAATCTCACTCTTGTGGTTTGTGATGCTGCACTCATGGCCTAAGGCAACCCCTCGTTCCAGACCTGGTCCAATATTTTAAAAACGGTGTTTTATCCCCTATACGCGACATTTCCCTGAGCTAAACACATTTATACGCGGGTCTGTATATACCCAACCCACGTATATGTCTTAAAACACTTAAAAAAAATTAAATCTCCTTAATTTCAGGTGGAGATCACAGGTTTTACCTGTTGATTACCTGTTAGTGCCAGTGGCCCAACTGTTCCCAACGAATTCCCAACTAAAAAACTACTTTGGGAGAAGTATAAAAAGGCTTCAATGGGAAGGCCAAAGGGAGGAGAGAAGAGAGAGAAAGATTACTATTTTGAGAGTTCCCTGACCAGGTCTGAAGATCCTAGTGCCTCTTGCACTTTTGCCATTCTACAAGAAACCCTTGTTTCCTTGTGTGTGTTGATGTTTTCATACTACTTGAGATATCATGGAGTAATTCATGGAAGGAGTTTGTTAAAGGCTTGAGACTGGACGAGTCCGGGAGACAATTCCGCTTGGAGCTTGTGAAAGGACGAATCAGGTGAAATTATTCCTTTCTGTACTTTATTTGTCTATAATAAAAGAAACACATGTCTTTGTTCCTGATATAGATCTTCTTCATGTTTATGATATTCATGTTATGATTCATATGTGAATGGTTGTTT